>JAUKPQ010062402.1:0-99979 GCA_032273045.1 Chloridella minuta | reverse complement strand
CTATTTATTTAGTGAGGGTTTTTTGTTTTATACCCTTCCCTCATCTTTATATCACCTCTTCCCTCCCGATAACCATCGGGACCGAACAGATCCCGACACTCCGCCACGAGCTGTGCACCGTGGCTTCGGCCGGGACCGATAGCTATCGGGACACCTGCGCAGATGGTACTTGGCCTAATCCCGATAGCTATCGGGACGGGAGAGTATGATCCCGATAACTATCGGGACAAATTTAACAGCAAACCCTCACTATTTATTTAGTGAGGGTTTTTTGTTTTATACCCTTCCCTCATCTTTATATCACCTCTTCCCTCCCGATAACCATCAGGGCGGGAGAGTACGATCCTCATCTGTGATGGTGACCAATTTTAACATGCCTCTGCCAGTGTCGATAATAATTTATCTTTTTATCGCTAAATTTAAAACATGAGCAAACCCATTGGCAGACCGGTTAAACACAATTATCTTGTTGTTCTCAGGTTTTTAGACTGCTTCACTGTGATTTTAGTGCACTACTCAGGCTCATATACCTACCGCATCGAATTCCCCACCTTTAACACAGGGGTTTAATATTTTACAATAACAAGATGGTGCGTGCCGGTTTTTTTAATGGTAGCAGGCGCCTAATAACTCTGTCGAAATGAAGATTTGATGCTATGTTATAAAAAAAGTTATTAAGGATCTTATCACCATTTTTTATTCTGGAGCGCCGTGTACCTTGGTTTTAAATTATACTTGCAATGGATCAATCTCAAAGCTGCTCCTCAAATGCTCATGGCTGTCGGGGCCGAATTTCATTGATGGTACGTTTACATGATTCTCGGCATCATTTTATTTTTGTCGTTTTTAACGCCATGGACCGAGAAAAAAAATCTAAAATCAATCCACATTTTTTTGCTGATCTGGATCTATTGGCTGATCTTTTTTAACGAGTTCAGCAAGGCGGCGGTAGGCATGGATCTTAACTTTTTTGGAGAATACCTCGGATACCTGGTGTTGGGTTACTACATGCAAATTATTCCGGTTAAAAAATACCGCTGGTTGTTTAGCATCCTGCAAATGGGTTTGGGTCTCACTTATTCCTATTATGCTTCCATTCAACTTTCGTACGAACTTAAAACATTTTCAGAATACAAGCAGCGCTACCTGAGATAGAATGTCTTACTCAATCTGCGGGCTTATTCCTGTTTGCAAAACAACTTGTACTGCCATCGCGCATGCTGGCCCGTGGTTAAAGAAGTGGTAAAACAATCCTTCAGTATTTATTTGTCGCATATCTTTGTGCGCGATAACCTGGTTAAAATTATTTTGATTTTGTTCAGCTCCATCAGCATGCTTTTATGTTTCTAAAAACGTTGCTGGTGATGTGTTTCAGTTATATGTTGGCAAAAGCTCTAAGCTTTATACCACTTGCCGGGAAATTTATTTCAGGTTAAGCCAGCGGCTAAAAATGCAGATAGTAATCTTTGGTAAGGGCCTTGTATTCTTCTGTATATGTCCGTTTGTTATCCACCTCTATCACCAATGTAGATTCTGAAAATTCACTTTCTTTGAATTCAAACTGCATCAGGTGTCTTTTCTCAGAGTCTTTTTCAAGTCTGGTTCTGATCCTGAGTAATTTTGAAAGATACAAGCCCTTCAATTCTGCCATTTTTCTGAAGATGCCCGCTTCATTTTTCGGCAGGATGAGACAAAATTTACCTTTTTCATCCAGTAGCTTTTTTACCCCGTTGATCAGGTCCTCAAATGGCAACAGATCGGTATGCCTTGCCGTTTTGCGGCTGCTGTCCTCCCCGTTCTTGAAACAATCTATAAAATAAGGCGGGTTGGTTACGATCAGGTCAAATTTTGAGTCGGTGGTTCTCGCGAGTTCCTGAAACGACAGGTGTTTTACATCAACATGGTTTCTGTAATCACTTTCGGCCACGTTGTGCCGGGCCTGTTCTGTACTTTCAAGATCTATGTCGATGGCTGTGATCGCCGCGCTTGATTTTTGCGCCAGCATCAACGAAATAACCCCTGTACCTGTTCCAATATCCAAAATGCGTTTGCTTCCGTTGGGAATCACCCAGGCGCCAAGCAAAACAGCATCGGTACCCACTTTCATCGCGCACTTGTCTTGCTTAATATTAAATTTCTTAAACGCAAAACTTTTATTAGGCATAAAACTATTCTTAAGTACTAATTTAATTCTTTAATATTTATATTTCAAAAAAAAAGCGTTAGGATATCTAACGCTTAATGGTAATTAATAAGATGGTCTGGTATCTGAGCGACCCAGGTTTTTTCCGTATCCAGGATAAAGGTTATACCTTAACATGACTTCAAGTCCACCAAACCTTTTGGAGGCAGGTGTTAGCGCCGAAACGTTAATATCATAACTCACGCCGAATGCATATTTATCAACCTGTAATAAAAACGCCGGTATAATAGCGTCTTTGTATCTGTAATGGCCACCAATGGCAATAGCCAAAGGTTTTTTTACGCCGGTATAGGTAGATTGGTCAACAATAATAAATTTGATGAGCGCACCAACAATGAACTCACTGTTAGGCCCCTGGCGCATATAAAGAAAACTCGGCATGATGGCGTTTTTTGTACTAGGGATATTAAAGTCCCCGTTAAAATAAGCGCAAATCCTGGTTTGCAGTTTTTCAGAGGACGTAAAAAATGAATTCCTTCCAATGCTGTAATGGTAGGCCGAAGCACCAAAGTTAAATTTAGCGGCGTTTCTGCTGCTGATGAATTTATCGCTTTGAGCGTAATTAAAATTAACGCCGCCACCCAGGTCAAATGAAGTAATGGAACTTCTGGGTGTATTTTCGCCATTTGAGAGACCAGCGTCAAACGAAGAACCATTGTATTGTCTGTCAAATTGGAGATTAGAAACATCAATGGTCCGGTAAAAAAAGCCCCCCTGGATCCCACCTGAAAATTTCAGGTACCTGTTCAGCCTTTGAATGTAGCTCATGCCCAGGTTAGGGTTCAATGTGTTTAATTTTGCGTCGCCGGCAGCGTCCCTGAAGATATTAGCCGAAACCGCAAAGTAACTCGTCCTTAATTTCCTGAACTTAATGGTTTGCTCAAATGATAAACCAAAAGTCTGGTATTTTGAAGCAACACTTCCCCATTGATCTTTATAATTGGCGGTGATGCAGGTATTGTACCTCACACCTGCCAGAGCCGGGTTGATACTGCTTGGCGTTTCAGCGTACTGCGAAAAATGTATGTCCTGGGCACTGGCCGCCTGGGTCAATAATACCGCTGCCAGAAAGGACTTAAAAATATACTTGTTTTTCATATGTAGTTGTTACCGTTTTTGTTTGTCATATGGTATTGCCAGGTTAAATTATTTTTGTTTACGTGTTGGAAACATGGCTATCTCATATGTAGATCTTATTATTTTATTGTCATCTGTTTCGCAGCATTCACTTTTTTGTTCGCACAGCGATCCATGGTTATTACATTACAATTACCTGATGAGTGTGATGTTGCCTTTAGAGCTAAATCCTTTTCCTTCATAGGTCTTCCCTTCGAGCCGGTAAACAAACACACCGGTGTTGAGTTTCTCGCCATGATAGGTGCCATCCCACCCCACATTTACATCATTGGTTTCAAATACTTTTTCACCCCAGCGGTTAAAGATCATAAAAGTGAGGGTTTCGAGACACACACCCCTTACCCTTAAAACGTCATTCACTTCGTCGCCATTAGGTGAAAAGGCGTTAGGCACAAACATGTCACCGCAATCTTCAATCACGATCACATTGATGGTGTCGCGTGAATAACATCGGGCACTGTTTTTCCCCGTAACTATGTACTGGGTGTTTTTGGTTGGGTTAACTGTCACCATTGAACCCGTTATTCCCGAAATGCTGTACCGGGGCGTCCACGTATACGTGAGTGCGTTGGTTGCCGTAAGAACAATAGACTGGCTGAACTTGATGGTGGTGTCGCTGCGTTGCTGGCCCGGCGGCACTATGGTCACATTCGGGATGTCAACCACCTTGATGTATTTATAAAATGAGAGCACAGCTGAACTTCCGGGAGGTGTTTCATAAACCGGGTAAGGGTTGGAAACCTTTAAAACCACGCTCCAGCCACCCCTGTCACTTGGAAGGTCATAACACACAGTAGGGGACTTGTCAGTAGAATGCAGCGGCAAGCCGCCCTCAAAGGTCCAGGAGTAGGTTTGCGGTCCGCCCGCCAGTGTGTCTGTTGTGGCAAGGAATGTAATACAATCCCTGGCACAAAGGGTATCATTTTTATCTACGTCCATTACAAAGGTAATACTGCTCTGTGTTACGGGTCTGCAGTCTATGACCCTGATCGATACCGTATCTTTTCTCTTACAGCCCTGGATACCATTATAACCCGTTGTTACCGTATAAACAACCACGTAAGGTATTCTTTTTGGAGCTGTGACTGTTACCCCCGCGTTATTGGAAGGGGTGACAATGGAAGAAGGAACGTAAGGAGACTGCCAGGTATAAGTTTGCGACACACCTGGTGGCAAGCCAGTATTGTAATTGTAAGCCAACAGGTCAATCTTATTATCAGGCGCGCTTGGCCGGTCGCCCACAAAACAAACGGTGTTGGTTGGTACGTTGTTAATGGTTGGAATCGAAATTGCGGTCAATGGTTGCGGCAATACAGTTACAGTGATGAGCCTTGGCAGCGAAATACAACCCCTCGAATCCTTAACCTCTACAGTATAAGTGTCGGTACTTTGCGGAAATACCTGGTTGGTAGAGGTATTCGGACTGGTCATGCTTGGCCCTTGAGGATCCCTCCATTCGTAAGTGTATGGCGGTAGCGCGAGTGTCGACGTTCCGGCATTGACCTGTGAAATGGTCAATTTCATGGAATCTCCCAGACAAATGGCAGGCAATGGCGGTGTTACTGCAAAGGTAAACTGAGGGTTAACCGTTACACAAATTTGCGCGGTACCAGAACATACCGAAGTAGATCCAGTAACGGTATAACAGGTACTGGTTGGAGGCCTAACCGTTGTTTGCGGCCCGAGTGAGTATGTTACAAACGCAGGATTGTATGGAATCCAAACATAAGCTGAAGCCCCAAAGGCAAACAAATTAACCGGCTTGGAAAGTTTATACGGGTAGTTTTGTTCAATACAAGTTGTGCCCTGGATAGGGGAAATAGAGGTTGTGATCACCAGTGGTGGTGATAACACGATAGTCGAATAAACAGGTACGGATGGGCAATTGGCACCGGCGGAGCCGCCGATCACGGTATAAGTTCCCGGACTTACCGAGATAGAAGGCTGGTTAATCGGGATGGCAAAGGTAGAACCTGTCCAGGTATATGAAGCAGCACCGGAAGCGCTCAAGGTGGAGGTGTAACCCGCGCAAATGGCTGCAGCTGAAGCGCCAACCGTTATTGAAGGGATGGCACTCACAGTTACGTTAACGGTAGCCATTCCGGAACAACCACCGTTATTATCACCGGTTACGGTATATACATTGATACCGCCAATAGTCGGGCTGGCAATAGTAGTAGCACCTGTAGTATTGGTTAAAGCTGGTCCCGCCCAGGTATAACTGAGCGCGCCTGAAGCGGTTAAGCTACTGGATTGACCCGGGCAAATAACACCTGCCGAAGAAGTGGTGGTAAGGGTCAGTGAAC
Organism: Chloridella minuta; assembly: GCA_032273045.1. Classification (NCBI taxonomy): domain Eukaryota; class Xanthophyceae; order Mischococcales; family Pleurochloridaceae; genus Chloridella; species Chloridella minuta. The sequence continues at coordinate 94,333 of JAUKPQ010062402.1, read as the reverse complement.
CTCCTGTGATCATATTCACGGACAAAGTCGCCTGTCCCTGACAATAACCTGAGGCTGTTGTGCCATAAATGGTATAAGTGGTGTTGGAAGTTGGATTCACAACCAGCACAGAGGTTGTTGAAGATGGGGAGAGTGTAGGATTGCCAGGCGCGGACGACACAAAGGTATAAAGGGTGGCACCAGAGGCTGTTAGTGTTACCGGGCTGCTGGCGCAAACCGAGGCGGCAGAAGCTGCTGCCGTTACGTTCACATTAGGGATAGTTCCAACAGTAATGGTCTGTGTGCCCTGGCATCCACCGGGACTCAATGCACCTACCCCATAAGTTGTTGTTGTAGACTGGCTTGTGCTTACAGTGCCAGAACCAATAGGAAGTACTTGCGCCGTAGGTGTACCGGAAGCGTTAAGCGATGCCCAGGTATAGGTACCGACAACACCGCCAATTGCGCTTAAAGTAAAGGTTTCTCCCGGGCAAATGCTGAAGTTAGAAGCTGGCGCGGTAATGGTAGGCTGAAAACTTGTAAGGTAAACAGTGACCGTAGCAGGCGCACCGGGACAAGAGCCGTTGGTGCCGTCTACCACATAAATCCCCGGGCCAACAAAGGTTGTGGGGTTGCCGACCGCTGTTTGGTTAGGAGGCGTGATCTGCGTCCAGGTAAAACTGGTTGCGCTGGAAGTGGCCGTTAAAACCACCGCTTCAGTCTGGCAGACGGAAACACTGGACGCGCTTGCTAAAATGGAGAGAAAAGGGGCTATGGTAATGGTATTGGTTGCTGATGTAGAACAGGTATTGACGCTGGCGTTGACGCTATACACGGTCGTGACGACGGGCGCCACGGTCTGGGTCTGGGCATTGCCTATGACAGTGCCACCGGGGGGATTTTCTTCCCATTGGTAAACAACGCCCGTTGAAACTGGCGTGGCAGTGGTATTGGCATTGAGTGTCACGCTCGTTCCGGCACAAACAGTCTGAGACGGTGGGGTAACGTTGATAAGGATGGTTTGAACGGTGAGGCAGGTGGTGGCTTGCACGGTACAACCGGCTGCGGTATTACCATTGGCCGTGTAACAGGTGTTGGCGCCGGGAGTCACGGTGACAACACTGCCATTGATGTTACCGGGAGTCCAGGTCCACGTGACCCCTCCCAATGCGGTTAAGGTAGCCACATTGCCGGCGCAGATGGAAGCAGAAGAGGCGGATGCCGAGCCTGTTATGGGACATTCAACCGTTGCAATTTGCTGAATTTGACCACCGGCAAATGGAATGCCAAGGGCATCACAGGGAAAGCAGGTAATGGTGTATTGACCACAGCAGGGCAAAATAAAGGTAACCAGGGTGCCGCCGGCTATTGTTACTATTGGCGTTGTCCCTATACTGCAGGTACTCACCGGCGTGGGGCTGGATATACCCCAGGTGTAACTCGATGCTACCTGGAAAGGAGGATTGGCATTGGTAAATGATTGGGTCACAAACGCCTGGATAGTAGTGCTACCAGGCCCGGAGCACTGCACCGAGGGCGTGATCGCAAAGTTGAACGCCTGAGCGAAAATATTATCAGATAGAAAAATAAATGTTAGGAAGAGGCAAGAATAGAGTATTCTTTTCATAGGTTGGTCTTTAATTAGGCTAATTTACGTAAGTCCTTCCATATAGGGAAATAACTCACTCAATATTAGTGTGTTTTTACTCAGCGGTAAATTTAATAAAATTATTAAAAAAACGACCAAACATATCAAATTTTTTATATGACCACAATGCCTCAAAAAACTCAGTGTTTCTGTACTTTTCTCAGATCCTGCGAATCATAAAGTTTTTAAAAACAAATGAACACGCAAAAGATTATCGCCATTAATTCTGTAGTTTTGGGCTTTAGAATCTTACCCCCTCTAAAAATATGCAATTAAAATACAACCGGGTTCCTAAAGCCATACTCCTGCTTGAAGACGGGAAGGTATTTGAAGGGAAAGCAGCCGGAAAAAAAGGCACCACTTCAGGTGAAATTTGTTTCAATACAGGCATGACGGGTTACCAGGAAATTTACACCGATCCCTCTTATTTTGGCCAGGTGATTGTCATGGCCAACGCGCACATTGGCAATTATGGTATAGAAGCCTCTGAAGTGGAAAGCGATTCTGTAAAAATCGCAGGCATGATCTGTAAAAAATTCAATACCGGCTTTTCGCGGCCCCGCGCTCAGAAGAGCCTGCAGCAGTATTTCGAAGAAAACAACATTGTTGCCATCAGCGATGTGGATACTCGTGCGCTTGTGCGTTACATCCGCGACAAAGGCGCTATGAACTGTATTATTTCTTCCGAAACCACCGATGTGGCAGCCCTGAAAAAACAACTGGCCAAAGTTCCGAACATGCATGGGCTTGAGCTGTCGTCGAAAGTCACCTGCAAAGCCGCTTACACGCTTGGCAACGAAAAGGCAGCGTACCGCGTGGCGGTAATGGATTACGGCGCTAAAAATAATATTTTGCGTTCCTTACAGGAAAGAGATTGTTTTCTGAAAGTATTTCCAATGAAGAGCACTTTAAAAGAAATTCTTGAATTTAATCCCGATGGCATCATGCTCACCAACGGTCCCGGCGATCCCGCTGCCATGGCAAAGGAAAGTGAAGAAGTGAAAGCCATGGTGAACAGCGGCAAACCTGTATTCGGCATCTGCCTGGGGCACCAGCTCCTGGCGCAGTCTCAAGGCATCAGTACCTACAAAATGCACGCCGGTCACAGGGGCATCAATCATCCGGTTATCAACCTGATCAGCGGAAAAAGTGAGGTGACTTCACAAAATCACGGATTTACAGTGAGTGAAGACGAGATCAGGAATAATCCAAATGTTGAGATTACCCATCTGAACCTCAACGATAATACCATAGAAGGAATCCGGCTGAAAGACAAAAAGGCTTTTTCGGTTCAGTACCATCCCGAAGCCTGTCCCGGGCCGTTTGACGCGCGTTACCTGTTCGACGAGTTTGTACAGAACATGGCAGTGGCTAAAAAACAACCGGTTGAAATTTCCTGAGTGTCGTAATTTTTTTTTCAAGGATTAAAAAAGACCGAGGCAGGGAACAGTTATTTTATTTCCTCAAAATCCACATATTCACCTTCTTTATTCAGGTGTTTCTGCAGGGCGCTGTGGATGTCTTTTTTTGGGGGTGGAGAAGCAGCAGCTTGTTGATCGTTTTGCCCACCAACTGCAGACTTTTTAGCGGTAATCGCTCTAAACGCGTCAACCAGTTTGTAAATCAGCCAGATCCCAATTAATGTCCAGATAATATCTCTCATAATGCAGCACTAAAATTAATTATTTCCAGCCACAGTTGCAGTTATCAATTGTTAATTTCCTTTTCCGGTTTATTTGCTGCCAATCTTAAAAACTTTGTGAAATAATTTCGATTTTATTTTAGTTGTTTTAATACTTTTGCACAAAAATTTTAATATATGGAAACCTTTGAAAAAGTGAATGGAGATTACCAAACCCAGTTAAACGACTGGATCAATCATGAAAAAGCCGCAATTGATCTTATCAACGTGGTAGGAAAATTATGGTTCGAAAAATCCATTGAACTTATTTTGTTCCGCAACCAGTTATTCGACCGCAGTGCCAGTGAAATCATGAACCTGCATTTATACGCTAAAAATATAGTAAAAAAGCCCATCACCGTTTTTGATACTGTTGCACTCGCTAATGAGATCGCGGCTTCCAATGTTGGCGCCGGTCGCATTGATATTGGCAGGCTGGCTTTTGAATGGCACCAGGAGAACGCGAAGTATAAATCCAAATCAGATTTTATCAACGACAAACTGAAAGATCTTATCGGCAATAACCATGTAATTACCCCGAAAGATGTGGTGTTGTATGGTTTTGGACGTATCGGTCGTTTGGCCGCCAGGGAACTGATCACACTTGCCGGTAAAGGAGAGCAACTGCGTTTGCGCGCAATTGTAACCCGCGGCAACGGTGATGAAGAAATTGTGAAACGTGCCGACCTGCTGCGTACCGATTCGGTACACGGTCCTTTTCCGGGAACGGTGATCGAAGATCTTGAAAACAAAGCGCTCATCATCAATGGGCATACGGTTCACATGATCGACGCGAAAAATCCCGAAGACGTTGACTATACTAAGTATGACATTAACAACGCACTCATTATCGACAATACCGGCGTTTTCAGAGACGACGTTGAGTTAAGCCGCCACCTGAAAGCCAAAGGTGTTGACAAGGTTTTATTAACCGCCCCGGCCAAAGGCAATGTGCCCAATGTTGTTCACGGTGTGAACCACGAAACCGTTGACCTGAAAACCCAGAAAATATTTTCAGCGGCAAGTTGCACCACCAATGCCATTATGCCTATTCTTTACGTGATCGACAAAGAATTAACGATCGAAAAAGGTCACATAGAAACTGTGCACTCGTACACCAACGACCAGAACCTGCTCGACAATTATCATAAAAAATACCGTCGCGGGCGTTCCGCAGCGTTAAACATGGTTATTACTGAAACTGGTGCCGAAAGCGCGCTTAAAAAAGTATTGCCACACCTGAGCGGAAAATTCACAGCCAACTCGGTGCGGGTTCCCACCCCAAACGTGAGTTTGGCTATCCTGAATTTAAATATTTCAAGAGAAGTGACCAAAGACGAAGTGAACGAGATCATCCGCCGTTACGCCCTGCAGGGCAACCTGGTAGAACAGATCCAGTTCGCATTCAGCAACGAACTCGTGAGTACCGACATTATCGGTAATCCTTGTCCGAGTGTGTTCGACAGCCAGGCCACCATTGTTTCTCCTGACAAAAGAAGCATCGTGCTTTATGTTTGGTACGACAATGAATATGGTTACACCCGCCAGGTGATCCGTTTCAGCAAACACATCAGTGAAGTCAGAAGACCGGTTTATTATTAGTCAGCGCTTTCGTGATTTTCAGCCTTTCATCATTTAAAAGATTGAACCTGTTAAAAAAAAACGGCTTGCCTTTGCAGCATATAAATTTGTCCTATCTTTGGACTTTGAAAATAGAAAAATAGATTTCACATTTTAACACACACACATGTCTCACACAGTTTTAGAAACAGCGGTAGGATCCGACAGCAATCGGATGAGTTTTCAGCTAAGCGAAAATCAAATCATGATTGCCGATATGATCCGCAAATTTGGAAAAGAACACATTTATCCAAAAATGATGGAATGGGATGAATCGCAGGAGTTTCCGATTGAAGTATTTAAAAAACTTGGAGACCTGGGATTAATGGGCGTGCTGGTGCCAAGCGAATACGGCGGTTCGGGTTTTGGTTATTCAGAATATGTTACCGCGATCACGGAGCTGGGTAGCATCTGTGGTTCCATCGCATTATCAATGGCCGCGCACAACAGCCTGTGTACAGGTCATATCCTGCAGTTTGGGAATGACGAACAAAAGAAAAATTATTTACCAAAACTGGCCACTGCCGAATGGATTGGCGCCTGGGGTTTAACAGAAGCCAATACAGGAAGTGACGCGATGCGGATGCAATGCGTTGCCAAGCAGGATGGCGATTATTGGGTTTTGAACGGTACAAAGAACTGGATCACTCACGGGATCTCAGGCGATGTAGCAGTAGTTTTGGCACGAACCGGTGATCTGCTCGACAGTCATGGCATTACCGCGTTTATAGTAGAACGTAGCACCCCGGGATTCAGGGGTGGAAAAAAAGAAAATAAACTGGGCATGCGCGCCAGTGAAACTGCAGAACTTATTTTTGAAAATTGCAGGGTTCATAAATCACAGGTGATGGGCAATGTAGGCGACGGTTTTGTTCAGGCAATGAAAGTGCTTGATGGCGGCCGCATCAGCATCGCGGCTTTAAGCCTCGGTATCGCCAAAGGAGCGCTCAACGCGAGTGTAAAATACGCGAAAGAGCGTCAGCAGTTCGGGCAACCTATTGCTAACTTCCAGGGTATTGCGTTTAAACTTGCCGACATGGCCACAGAATTTGAAGCTGCGGAATTATTGACCATGCAAGCTGCCGATATGAAAAATAAAGGCAAAAAAGTAACCAAAGAAAGCGCATTCGCGAAGTATTACGCGAGTGAAGTAGCTGTAAAAGTGAGTACTGAAGCGGTGCAGATTTTTGGCGGTTACGGTTACACTAAAGATTTCCCGGTTGAAAAATTTTACCGCGACAGCAAACTGTGCACCATAGGCGAAGGCACCAGCGAAATACAAAAACTGGTAATTGCCAGGGAACTATTAAAATAAATTAAAACATTAAGAACCGCTTCACCAAAGCGGTTTTTTTATTTAATTTTAATGCAACAAGCAAGGAGATGAAGCACTATTCAACACACGCCATCGATCAGTTTACCAGGTATGTTTTAAAAGATACCAGTGGATTTAACTGGCTCATGAACAATGGTTATCGCGAACTGATTTGCACCATTGATGCCATCCGCGATGAAAAAGGCGCGTTTAAATACCTGATGGAAAACAAACATTTTGTTTTGGCCGCATTTTCAAACGCGATATGGGAAGATGAAAAGGCTTTTCAGTTTTTGATGAAAGCAAAAGCATTTGAATGGGCCGCAACTGCCAACATCATAAATGGCGACGACAAAGCCGAAGCATTTTTAAAAAGAGCGGGCAAAGAACATTTTGTTTTGCTGGCTCACGCCATACAGAGCCGGATCCATGAAGACGGCGATCGGAACACCACACCGGTAGGCGTTCTTTCCAACCTCCTGAATTTTAAAAAAGCCTTCAAGAAAGACGATCAATGAGAATCATTGGACAGATCCCTCATGCGAGCATGACCATCAGTATTTTTCAAATGAACGATAAGTTTCAGGTGAAGTTTGAAGCCGGCCCCATGGAACAGGTTTTTAAGTTCAGTCTTGAAGAGGTTAAAAACGTAGACAATCTGAAGGCACTCATTACAGCCGAATTTATTGAAAATGCCCGCCTACGGTTTAACGACATGTTCCTGCAATTAAAAGGTCTAGCCCTTTGATCATTTATTACAACCCCGATTGCAGTAAATGCAGAGAGGCGCACGAAATACTTGTAAAAAATAACTGTGACATCCAGATAAGGAATTATCTGCTTGATCCTCCTGCAGAAAAAGAACTGAAAGATCTTATAGAAAAACTTGGTTGCGAAAGCATTTGACATGGTTAGAAAATCTGAACCTCTTTTTACAGCAAGATTCCAAGATAAAGACCTGAATGATACTGATTGGTTAAAAGTGCTTTCTGAGAACCCTGTTTTAATTGAACGGCCCATCGTTATTGACGGTCAACGAGCCATATTAGGAAGGCCCCCAATACTTGTCCATAATCTGCTCTAATTGTAGCCAGTAATCCACACAGGCAGATATTTCAAAAAAATAGATAGATTTACACGTCCTAATAGTCTTCATGATGAAAAAAACAGGTCGTTTATTTATAATTTTTGGTGTTATTATTTTCGCTGTTTTCTTATTTAAACAAATAGTGGAGCCGGATTCTCAATACTTCGCTTTTTGGCTGACTGCCTGGTGTGTTGTGTTTCTTGGCATTTCCTTTTTAGCATTCCCACTTGACATAAAACGTAGAAAAAAGTTTGCCCGCAATGCGTTCATCATCAGCGTAACTATACTTGCGCTGCATTTGTCGTTTAAATTTTTCCATTGGCCTGGCGCCAGTATTCTGGCTTTTTCTTTTTTTTCGACACTTATTTTTATTTTTTTACCAATCCATACAAAAAACCGTATTGATAAGTGGAGAGAATATACCGAAAAATCATGGCAGGCCTACTGGCTATCCATAAGCGATTTGCTAAGCCTTGCAGCGGTATTTGGCGGTTTGCTTTTCAGGGTTTTTCACTGGCCACTGGCCAATGTCATCCTGGTCACCGGGGTATTTTTATTAACGGCCACTTTAATTTCATGGAACAGTGTATTCAGCAGGCAAATTGTTTTAAGAAAAAAGGCGGAGGAAAAAATAAAAGAAGCCTACCTGGAATTAAACGAACAAAAAACTGTTATCGAAGAGAAAACAACCGAAATCTTATCCAGCATTACTTATGCGAAGCGTTTGCAGCAGGCCATCCTTCCTTCTGAAACTACATGGAAATCTCATTTGCCCGATAGTTTTGTTTTGTACGCTCCAAAAGACATTGTTGCCGGGGATTTTTACTGGATCGAAGAAATAAATGACCTGGTTTTATTTGCGGCGGCAGACTGCACAGGGCATGGGGTGCCCGGCGCCCTCGTGAGTGTTGTTTGCAGCAATGCCTTAAACAGAACCGTTAAAGAATTCAAGATCATGGATCCAGGCAGTATTCTCGACAAAGTCCGTGAATTAGTCATTGAAACGTTCGGCAAAAGTGAAAGGGAAGTTAAGGATGGCATGGATATTTCACTTTGCTGTTTAAACCTAAAAAGTTTTGAATTAAAATGGGCAGGCGCAAACAACCCCTTATGGCTGATACAGGCTGGTAAGGATGAAGTGATTGAAATAAAGGGAGATAAACAACCGATTGGAAAGTACGCGGAAGAAAAGCAATTCACAACGCATGCGATGCAATTGAGCGCCGGCGACCGCCTCTATTTGTTCACCGATGGTTATGCCGATCAGTTTGGCGGGCCAATGGGAAAAAAATTCAAATACAAACAAATGAAAGACCTCATTGCCCGGATTTCAAATTCAGGCATGGATGAACAAAAGGATAAAATCGCAACGGTTTTTTCTGATTGGCGCGAGAACCTCGAACAAGTAGACGACATTTGCATTATCGGTGTGCGCGTTTAGGATCAATTAACCTCACACTAAAAAATTCACAGTAGCGGTTCACAACTGGTTGGTCATACGAAAAAAATCTCTTTCACCAGTACCGACATGCCTACTATAAGGGTAAACCAGCCGAAAGCGGGTTTCAGACTCTGACCTGAAACCTTGTTAGATAAAAGGCTTCCGAGTAAGATGCCTACCGCGCAAACAGCTGATATGCTTAATAAAAAAGGCCAATCGATCTGCTGGTTGCCGAAATTACCAGTAAAGCCTACCAGTGAGTTGATCGCGATGATACAAAGTGAGGTGCCAATGGCTTTTTTAAATTTCAAACGCAGAAAGAAAATCAAAACGGGTACAATGATAAAGCCACCTCCGGCGCCTACAAATCCTGTTATAAAACCAACGGCAACGCCAAGCAATATTAAAAATGGCAGGCCGAGCGGACTGCGCGAAAATTCATCCCATCTTACCTGGCTCATGTTGTTTGGTTTTCTTTTTTTGATCATGGTGTAAGCGGAAGAAAGAATGAGCAGGCTGAATACAAACATGATCAGCGTATGCTTTGAGATTTCAAGGCCCAACACGCTGAATTCATCGGGAATGGCCGGCATCAGGTATTTTCTTACGCAAAAAACACTCACCATGGAGGCAAGGGCAAACTGAACAATGGCTTCAGCGCTTATCTCTCCTTTTCTAAGGTAAGACAAGGCGCCGATCAATGAGGTTATTCCAACAATAAACAAGGAGTAGGAAGTTGCCACATCGGCGCTGTAATACATTACATACACCAGCACAGGTACACCAAGAATAGAGCCGCCTCCGCCAATCAGTCCTAATATTAAGCCTATGCCTAAAAAAGCTATGAAGCCGGCGATCATCAATTTTTGGTGGGTATGTTTTGTATGCTGAGTTCTTTTAATTGTTCATCGCTTATTTCAGAAGGGGCGTCAATCATCACGTCCCTGCCCGAATTGTTTTTTGGAAATGCTATAAAATCCCTGATGCTGTCGGCTCCACCAAACATGGAGCATAACCTGTCGAAGCCCAGCGCAATGCCACCGTGCGGCGGAGCGCCGAACTCAAAAGCGTTCATTAAAAATCCGAATTGTTTTTGTGCTTCTTCTTTGGTAAAACCAAGCACCTCAAACATTTTTGCCTGGAGGTCCCGGTTGTGGATCCTGATGCTGCCACCGCCAATTTCAACGCCGTTGATAACGATGTCGTAGGCGTTAGCCCTAACTGCTCCGGGATCTGTATTCAATAACTGTATGTCTTCAGGTTTAGGTGAGGTGAAAGGGTGATGTTTGGCGTGCCACCTGCCGGCCAGAGAGGCGAGTAAATTCGGGTCTCCCTCATTCCACTCGAGCAAAGGAAAATCAACCACCCAGAGGCATGAGAAAACATTTTTATCCCTTAATCCCAAACGTGAACCCATTTCAAGTCTGAGTTCACTCATGGCCTTCCTTGTTTTTTCGTCTGGTCCTGCCAACAGCAATATCAGGTCGCCTGCCTGCGCGTTGCAGGCTTGGCACCATTTTTTCAGTTCTTCTTCGTTGTAAAACTTATCCACGCTCGACTTTATTGTGCCGTCTGAGTTCACACGGGCGTAAACGAGCCCGGTAGCACCTATTTGCGGACGTTTCACCCATTCGGTCAGTTCATCCAATTGTTTACGGGTATAATCTGAGGCACCTGTCGCGCAAATGCCTACTACGAGTTCAGCGTCGTCAAAAACCTTGAAATTTTTGCCTTTAACCAGTAAATTAAAGTCAACCAGTTTCATATCGAAGCGGGTATCTGGTTTATCGTTGCCATAATATTTCATCGCATCGGCGTACGATATCCTTGGGAGGTCAGGAATATCGAGGCCCTTTACCTTTTTGAAGAGGTGTTTGATGAGACTTTCAAAGGTCTGCAAAATATCTTCCTGCTCTACAAAACTCATCTCGCAATCTACCTGCGTAAATTCAGGTTGCCTGTCGGCGCGCAGGTCTTCGTCTCTGAAACACTTCACGATCTGGTAATACCGGTCGAAGCCGCTTACCATCAGCAATTGTTTAAATGTCTGCGGGCTTTGTGGCAGCGCATAATACTGATTCGTATTCATGCGGCTGGGCACAACAAAATCACGGGCGCCTTCTGGCGTGGATTTTATCAGCACAGGTGTTTCAACTTCAAGGAAATTTAATTGGTCGAGGTAGTTGCGCGTTTCAATGGCAATGCGGTGACGCAGTTCGAGGTTTTTTCTTACCACCGAGCGGCGCAAATCGAGGTAGCGGTATTTCATGCGCAGTTCATCGCCACCATCCGTTTCGTCTTCTATGGTAAAGGGTGGGGTTAACGCGCGGTTCAGTATTTCTATCGATTGAATTTTAATTTCAATATCACCGGTTGATAGATTTTTATTTTTACTCTGGCGTTCTACCACCTGCCCTTTAACTTTAAGCACCATCTCCCTCGAAAATCCTTCCTGCTCAAGCAGCTCGCTGTTTTCATCGTCACCCAGAAAAATAAGCTGTGTGATCCCAAACCTGTCTCTTAAATCTATAAAGGTAGCCCCTCCGAGTTTTCTTGTTTTTTGAACCCATCCACACAGGGTTACCGCCTCTCCAACATTGCTGATGTTTAACTCTCCGCAGGTATGTGTTCTTAAATTAGTTCTAAGCATAAAGTTTAATATCCTATAAAATTAAGCGTTTTTGTTTAATGGTTAAAATGAATTTTAAAACGTTTAAAACAGATATTTTGTTATGAGGTGGCCGGGTGTTTGCCTGGAAAGCGTTTTGTGGCAAGCCTGTTTTTTGCTGCTGGCAGAGTCGGGGCCGTTTAAAAAACAAGTGTTTTTGATGATCCTGGCCAAAAGCGAAGCCATTCAGAGGTTACCGGGCTTAAAGTGCTATTGTTGGATTCAGGTTTTTGATCACCGATTTTTGCTTTAGTATAAAGTCATTCAGCTTCAGAGCTTCGGCGCTGTTGGCAACCAGATTCCGGTGATTTAATGCGGTGTTCAGTTTTTTTATTTCTTTGTTTAAAAGAACAGTTTGTTCCGAAAAAAAGCAAGCTGAGAATTTTCGCCAAACGTATTCGATGGCCTGTTCGTTGGGATGTGCAAGGTCCTCTTTATAAAACCGGTAGTCCCTGAGATCATCGGTTACCAGTTCGTAAGCGGGAAAATAGAAACAATTGCTGTTTTGAGTAACGAGTTGGTTAACGCTGAGTAAAAGCGTTGATTTGCTCAGATTGTTTTCGACTATGCCGTCTTTCAGGTATTTTACCGGCGACACGGTGAAAATGATCTTCAGGCCTGGGTTTAAATTCTGTAGATCTTTAATCACATTTGTGTAAGCTGCAACGATGGTTTCAACACTCAGCAGGTATTTTTCAAAAAGAGAATTTGTTTGTTTGTGGCAATTGGCTACAACTGTGTTAAGGCCAATGTGTTTGTAAACGTAAGCGTTTCCAAAGGTGATGAACAGGAAATCAGCGTCTTTTAGAATGTGTAAAGCTGTTTTGTTTGTCTGGTTTATTTTTTTGTGCAGGTCGTTTTTGTATGCATCATGAATTGACGAATGATGCAGGTAACTGAAAAAAATGCCATCACGGTTCAAAAAATATTTTTCATCCATTGGTCTTGAATGGACAATGGTGTCGAGACATTGGTGAACGCTGGAAGGATTGAACAATATACCGTTAGGATTATCGTAAACCTTAAACTTTTTGCCTTTTAAAACAGCGCCGATGTTTTCTGAGAAACACGAGCCCAGCATAAAAATACTGTGAGCATGGTTGAGTTCAAAACCCAGCTTTGGCGGCGAATATTTTAAATGAAATTGCATTAGGTTTTCAGGGCTTCAAATTTTTCGTCCAGGAATTTTTTCGCGCTCTCCACGTTATTTTCGATTTCCCCGTCGAGGATAGCATCTTTAAGGGCGTTCTTGAGAATGCCTATTTCCCTTCCGGGTGGTAGCTTATAAAGTTTCATGATGTCTTCGCCACTTAATGGCGGCTGCCATTTTCTCAACTTGTCTTTTTCCTCCAGCTCTACTAACTTTTGGCGCACCAATTCAAAATTTTGAAGGTACCGTTTAACCTTGTTCGGATTTTTCGTAGTAATGTCGCTTTCGCATAACAGCATCAGGTCTTCTATATCGTCGCTGGCTTCAAACAACAATCTGCGCACCGCGCTGTCGGTTACTTCTGTTTTTGCCAGCACAATGGGTCGCAAATGCAGGGCCACCAATTTCTGTACGTATTTCATTTTCTCGTTCAGCGGCAGTTTCAACCTCGTGAAAATCTTTGGCACCATCCTTGCGCCCCGGTCTTCATGCCCATGAAAAGTGAAGCCGTGACCTTCTTCAAATCGCTTGGTGTCGGGTTTGGCAATATCGTGAAGGACAGCAGCCCAGCGCAGCCATAAATTATCGCTTTTGCTGGAAACGTTGTCGAGCACTTCCAGTGTGTGGTAAAAATTGTCTTTGTGCGATAGGCCTTTTATGGTTTCTGTACCCTGAAGGCGCACCAGTTCTGGAAAAATAAAATGCAGCAAGCCTGTATCAAATAACAATTTAAATCCCACAGAAGGCCGGGCAGACAGGATAATTTTATTGAGTTCATCGGCAATCCTCTCAGCAGAAACAATGCCGATGCGGTCTTTGTTTTTCGTTATCGCGTTTAATGAAACCGGGTGTATGGTAAAATTAAGCTGTGAAGCAAAACGGATCGCCCTCATCATTCGCAGTGGATCATCGCTGTATGTGATGTCGGGATCGAGCGGGGTTCTGATGAGTTTATTTTCGAGGTCGGTGATGCCATTGAAAGGATCGAGCAGTTTTCCGAAATTATTTTTTGAGAGACCTATGGCAAGTGCGTTGATGGTGAAATCTCTCCTGTTCTGATCGTCCTCCAGACTGCCGTCTTCCACCACCGGTTTTCGTGACTCCCTGTTGTAACTCTCTTTGCGGGCGCCCACAAATTCTATTTCGAGGTCCATGAATTTTACCTGGGCAGTGCCAAATGTTTTAAAGGTGGCTAAATGTGAGCCTTCTCCGAGCTTTTTGTGTAACAGTGCCGCGAGGTCAATGCCTTTGCCAATTGTAACAACATCAATGTCTTTGCTAACACGGTCTAAAAAAATGTCTCTTACATAACCGCCAATGGCATAAGCATCCACATCAAGTTCATCGCTGCATTCACGGATCAGTTTAAATATATCCTGGTTTAGAAAAGAATACATGCGGTGACTATTATTGGTATCTGGTTTTGGCTAAAAATAATTGCTGCTAATTACCTGGAAGCCCTTCTTTTTTTCTCTTTCGTAATCAAACTGAGTTCCCTGCCGGTTTGCCCTTTCACGCTGGTGTTTTCCTGTGCGCGGCGGATCAGGTAGGGTAACACTTCCTTAACCGGGCCGTAGGGCACGTACTTGGCCACGTTATAGCCATTTAAAGACAGGTTGTAACTGATGTGGTCGCTCATGCCGTATAGCTGCGAAAAATAAATGCGGTTATCCGACGGTGAAATATTCTTTTCTGCCATTAACTTAACAAGAAAGCCACTGCTCGCTTCGTTATGTGTACCGGCACAAACTCCCATCACGGCCAGGTTGTCGACACACTTGCTCAGGGCTTTGTTATAGTCTTCATCACTTTTTTCCTTTGTGGGCTGAATGGGTGAAGTATAGTTCATTTCGGCTGCGCGGGTTCTTTCTTTTTCCATATAAGCGCCACGAACCAGTTTGGCACCGATATGATAACTGCCGGTTTTGCCGTTTTTAATAGTTTCTGCAAGGTAGGCCAGGCGATCGGTGCGGTAAAGCTGGAAAGTGTTGAACACGATGGCTTTTTCCTTATTATACAGCGCCATGTTTTCGTTCGCCAGGTCGTCGATGGCTTGCTGGATCCAGCTTTCCTCGGCGTCTATAAAGATCCGCTGATTGGCCTGAAACGCAGCTGAACAAATGTTGTTTACCCTTTTTTTCACCTGCTCCCATTCGGTTTTTTCAGCGGCAGACAAAGGCACGCCTGAGCTAACTTTTTGCAACAGGTCGAACCTGGCTAGCCCGGTAACCTTAAATACACAAAAGGGAATATTTTTATCATCTTTTGCTTTCGCGATTGTTTCGAGTGTTTCCTGCAGGCAATGGTCGAAATCAGATTCACTCTCTTTACCTTCAACGCTATAGTCGAGTATAGTGCCAATGTTGTATTTTGCCAGACCTTCAATAGCCGCCGCGCAATCATGAATAGTTTCGCCACCCACAAACTGTTTAAAAATGGTATTCCTGATCAGGCCCTTAAAACCAAAATTGAGGGCAAGCGGACCAAAATTTGCCCCGAGTTTTACCAGCGAGGGATTACTTATTAATTTAAAAAGCCAGTAAGAACGGCTGAGTTCAGCATTCGTTTTTCCCTTAAAAGCATTCTCGGTATTGTCGAAAGAGATCATTGTTGATGTTAGATTTATGATTTGTGATTTAAGATTTAGTGCTGAATGACCGGAGATTCAATTCCAGAATCACACATCTAAATTCATAAATTTTTAATTAGTAGCCGAAAACATCTTTTAATGTAAGTGTTTTTACGGTGCCATATTGCTCCAGTACCTTCATGTCAAGGCCATCTTTCTTTCCAAGCACCAGTGTTGTCATAGGTTTCCCTTTGATGTTCTGTTCGTGGAATTTTTTAATGTCGTCATAACTGTAATTCTGAACTTTTTCGAAAATGTCCTTGCGGATATCGTTTTTGTTATTCAACTCCTGCGCTTCGAGGTAATTAAAAATAATGTCGGCTTTCGTTATACGTTGCGTGCGCATTTCCTGCAATACCGATTCCCTCGCCGAAGAATAACTGCCTTCTGCTTTTGGCATGTCGTTGAGCAGGTCGCTGAGGCCTTTCATAGCTTCTCCCAGTTTATCGGCCTGTGAACCAATGTACGAGAGGTTGTAATATTTTTTTTGCAGTTTGTTCGGCTGGTTGTAACGGGAATAGGTGGAGTAGGCAAGGGCTTTTGACTCGCGGAGGTCCTGGAACAGAATGCTGCTCATGCCGCCACCGAAATAGTTGTTGTAAAGTGTGATCACGGGAACATTGTCGGCGCTATAGGCCTGACCGTTTGACAACATGATGATCTCTGCCTGTTTCATGTCGAAATCCACCACGTAAACCGTTTTGTCCAACTGTTTTTCCTCAAAGGGATAAGGCGCAGGAACCGGATTCAGTTTTGAAGGAACGTTGTGATATTTGGTTAAAACATCTTTTACTTCGGCAACTTCTTTTGGACCATAATACAAAACTTTGTGTTCAAAACCAGAAAGCGATTTTATTTTTGTTTTGATGTCGTTAACGTTCAGTTTATTGAGTTCTTCATCACTGAGCACATAAGAAAAAGGATTTATCGGGCCGTAACGCGCATAATTGGCCATGCCCCTGTTGAGGATCTGCCGTTTCTGCAATTTATTGTCGTTTCGTTCTTTGATCAGATCAGCGATCAGGTTTTTTAATACCGGTTCTTCAACAACGGGATTGGTAAGAATTTTCTCGAAAAGTTTTGTGGCGTATTCATAATTATCACTTAGGCCTGAAAGACTTACCCAGGTATTTTCATAATCGCAAAAAACATTAAAGGAGCAACCCAATTTATAAAGTTCCTGTTTGATCTGCGCCGCAGTCATGTCGGAAGTGCCGGCGTAAGGTATGTATTTGATCGCTACAGGCATCAGCTTGTCGTTGTTGCTGCCCATATCGAATTTATAATACAGTTCGAATAGTTTATTTTCGGTGTTTTTGTTATAGAGCAATTCAATATTTGATTTGATGTTTGTTTTGGTGATGTCTTTGGAATAATCCAGAAACTTAGGTTCAATACCTGCCGGCGCCGATTTGGCTATGCTCTCAACAAAAGGAGAGGCGTGTTCCCGATCGAGTTCTACCGGTGTGATGGCCGGTTTGTCAACTTTTTTTATGGTGGTGTCTTCACCAGTTCTTTTGTAAACCGCAACGTAGTTATTGTCACTAAAGTTCTTATTGGCGAAGTCAACCACTTCCTGTTTGGTGATCTTCGAAACACGTTCGATAAGGTCTACAGAGTTTTGCCATTTGATATCGTTCACAAAAGCATCTAACATGGCAAATGCGCGGTCGTTATTGCTTTCAAGTTCTTTGGTTTTTTTTAGTTTTAAATCGGTAACCACGGCTTGCATCAGCCAGTCGGGAAACTCCCCTTTTTTAACCAGATCGATCTGCGCGAGCATTAATTTTTCAACCTCTTCAAGGCTCTGTCCTTCTTTAGGTTCGCCTGAAAATGCAAAAAGACTGTAATCTTTGATGGGATAAAAAAAGGTGTTGCTGGTAAGCACTTTCTGAGCCTGGTTCAGGTTAATGTCCATTAAGCCTGCTGTACCATTGTACAAAATGCCGCTCATGAGCGTGCAGATATCGGCTTCCTTTGAACCGTAACCGGCGAAGTGCCAGCCAAAATTAACGTTGGCGGGATCCGGGCCCATGACTTCTTTCACGATTTTTTGTGTGATTGGCGCTTCGGGTTGAAATTTGTATGGCTCCACCGGTTTGGCAGTAAAGGACCCGAAATTTCTTTCGATCTCCACAATCACTTTATCGGGATCAAAATCACCACTCATGACTATGGCCATGTTATTGGGCACATAGTATTTATTGTAATACTTGTTGATCTCGGTCATTGATGGATTTTTAAGATGTTCAATGGTACCGATGGTGGTTTGTGTGCCATAGGTATGGTTGCGGAACAAACCGGCCATCAGTGCTTCCCAAACTTTGTTGCCATCATTGTCAAGACCGCGGTTCTTTTCTTCATAAACCGCCTCAAGTTCGGTGTGAAATAACCTCAGTACAGGTTTGCGAAAACGTTCTGCTTCAATTTTGAGCCAGTTGTTCACCTGGTTGCTGGGAATATCATTCACATAAACTGTTTGGTCAAAGGAGGTAAAAGCGTTTGTGCCATCGGCGCCAATGGTTGCCAACATTTTGTCGTACTCGTTGGCGATGGCGTATTTCGCTGCAACGCCGCTTACACTGTCAATCTGGTGATAGATCCTGGCGCGTTGTTTGTCGTCTTTGGTATTTCTGTAAACCTCATAGAGAGCCTCGATCTTTTTAATTTCAACACTTTCCTTTTTAAAGTCTTTTGTTCCATATACATCGGTTCCTTTAAAAACCATGTGTTCAAGGTAATGTGCCAGACC
This sequence comes from Chloridella minuta, assembly GCA_032273045.1. Classification (NCBI taxonomy): domain Eukaryota; class Xanthophyceae; order Mischococcales; family Pleurochloridaceae; genus Chloridella; species Chloridella minuta. The sequence continues at coordinate 76,363 of JAUKPQ010062402.1, read as the reverse complement.
GGTGGCGTTTGCAGGATCGTTTTTACTGCCGGCCCTCACGCCGATGAATGTCTGGATCCGGGGCGCGTTTTTATAAACCGACAAATACACTTTCATGCCGTTTCTGAGGGTATAAATGCGCGCGTTTAGAGGGTCGTTCAGCGCATATTCATAATTTAACGATGTTTTGACACCTTCGTTCACGGGCATTGGTTTACCCGGTTTGATACCTGGTTTTGTTTGCGCGGTTATGTTCACGAGCATTCCCAGGAACGCCGCCAGCACTGTCAATCTATTTATCATATTTGTTGTTTAATGAGAGACTAAATTTAATAATCTATTTCTAAATCAAAGCGTTTTTTTAGTTCTAAAAGTGCCGGATTTTTTTCGGACATGGCTTTAAAAATATCAATGGGTTTATAGGCTTTGACCTGTTTTTCGTTTTCTGAGATCAAAAGGTCTACGTTGATAGCTGAATGCTGAAGTTCCGAGCGGATCGCGTCTACAAAATTCTGTCTTAGCATCAGGAATTGTTCTTTCTGCGTTTCGTTATTAATGATGAGGGTGATCACATTGCCCGAAAATTTTACTTCGGCAGTTTTAAGGATGGTCGCGATCTGCCGGGCGCCTTCGTTTTGTTTCGCCTCCGCGTATTTTAAAATGGCCGCGTTCACATCTTCAATGCGCAGCTCTTTGTTATTTGTATAAGACAACTCTGTGTCGGCAATTTCGGCCACAGTGCTCTGGCTCCCTGGTTTGTAACTGGAAATTTCTTTCAGGCTAAACTTGGAAATGATCTTTGACTGGTTGACGGTGTTAACAGGTTTGCTGGCGAATTTAATTTCGGGTTCAGCGAGCGCGCTTACTTTCTGTTGCCCCTGCGGCGATCCTTCTGCATTGTTTTCTTCAACTCCTTCTAATTCAGCTTTTTTTTTTCCGCATCAGCCGATGCGGTTAGGAAAGTGAGTTGCATGAGCGCCATTTCTACAAGCAGGCGCTGGTTTTTAGCGCTTTTGTAGTTAACATCGGTTTTGCTGATGAGCGTTAAGGCTTTTAGCAGGAACTGAAGACTGCATTTTTGCGATTGCTCCGAATAACGCTGTTTTAAACTTTCGCTGATCTCAAGCAAAGTGATGGTTTGAGGGTCTTTGCACACCAGCAGGTTTCTGAGATGTTCGCCGAGGCCTATCAGGAAATTGTGTGCGTCGAATCCTTTTTTAAGGATGTCATCAAACGTGATCATGATCAGGGGCAGGTTGTTCTCGGCGAAACCATCGGTGATCCTGAAATAATAATCGTAATCGAGCACGTTCAGGTTGTCAACCACCTGCTTGTAAGTGAGGTGATTGCCCGTAAAGGCCACCATCTGGTCGAATATTGAACAGGCATCCCTGAGACCCCCGTCGGCTTTCTGCGCAATAATATGCAGGGCTTCAGGCTCAAAGGTTACATGTTCTTCTTTTGCCATGTAAGCCAGGTGGCCGCTGATATCTTCAGTTTTAATGCGGTTGAAGTTAAAAACCTGGCAACGTGATAAAATAGTGGGAATTATTTTATGTTTTTCGGTGGTCGCTAAAATAAACTTGGCGTGTTTTGGGGGTTCTTCCAACGTTTTCAGAAAAGCGTTGAAAGCCGCGGTACTGAGCATGTGAACCTCATCGATGATGTAAACTTTGTATTCACCTAACTGCGGTGCAAATCGCACCTGGTCCACAAGGTTCCTGATGTCTTCTACCGAATTGTTACTGGCAGCATCGAGTTCGTAAACATTTAATGATGCGCCAGAGTCAAATGAAAGACAGGATTCGCATTGGCCGCAAGCCTCGCCGTTGGCAGTAATATTGGTGCAATTGATGGTTTTAGCGAAGATTCGCGCGCAGGTGGTTTTTCCAACCCCACGAGGACCGCAAAACAGGTAGGCCTGCGCCAATTGGTTGTTAACAATGGCGTTCTTTAAGGTATTGGTAATGTGGCTCTGGCCAACTACCGTGTTAAAGTGCTGGGGCCGGTACTTGCGGGCAGATACAATGAAATTGTCCATTTGAGTCTTTAAAAATACGCTTATTCAGCACCTTTTTTAAAAATACTTGTGCCTAAAAAAGGTTAAATTATTAACCATATGTTTATAATTTTATTTCATTACTTACTTTAGACAAATGAACGGCCGCTGCGCGATCCTGCTACTTTTTTGCTTCTCAGTATATTGGGTAAATGCCCAGAAAATGATTAAAGGAACTGTTTTTGAAAAAGACAGCAGCACCGTGATGCCTTTTGTTTATATCATTAACAAAAGCAATGGTAACGGCACCATGAGCGATAATGACGGCAATTTTTCTCTTGGTACCAGCGACAAGGATACCCTCGTTTGCTCGTATGTAGGTTATGCCAAATTATACATCCCTGTGAAACAATTGGCCACGAACACAAAGGGTGAAGTGAAGCTTGTAATGAAACGCATGTCTTTTGACCTGAACGAAGTAACGGTATCAACATTCAGGATCAAACCTTATGAGCGACAGTACATGAACGACATTATAGACAGAAGCAGGATCAAAACCATGGATTATGCCATGAGCCCGATCAGCGCGCTTTATATGCGTTATAGCAAGGAAGGAAAACAGATCACGAAGCTGGCAAAGATCTTTGAGGACATTATGATAGAAGAGGAGGTCCAGAAAAAACTGAGCCGTGAAATCCTTGTACGATTGACCAAAGACGAAAACATTGATTACGATGGTTTCCGTAAATACTGTTATTATGTAAACAACTATTATATTGTTGAACATGATGGAGTGGAATTATACACCAAAGTGATGGAATGTTACAGGCGTTGGAAAGCTGACGGCGGCGTCCAAAAAGGGAAGTACAAAACGAATGACAACAAAGACGCTCACAGGGCCAGGGAAGCGGAAGGCGAGTACCACGCGCATTAAGATCTTATGTCACATCAATTAAAAAACGATCATATGGAATCAGATTTTTTAAGCTCCGTAAAAAAACAATTTGAGTATTATAAACTGCTGGGAGAAAAAACTTTCGATCAGCTGAGCGATGAACAACTATTTTTTCAGCACAACGGAGAAAGCAACAGCATCGCCACCATTGTGAAACACCTGCACGGCAACATGATGAGCCGCTGGACAGATTTCCTGACGAGCGACGGGGAAAAGGAATGGCGACAACGCGATGGGGAGTTTGAAAATGATCTGCAGACAAAAAGTGAGGTGTTGAAAAAATGGAACGAAGGCTGGAATTGTTTGTTTTCTGCCATCGGACCCTTAACCGCGGCAGATCTTTCGAAAACCGTTTACATCCGCAACCAGGGACATACCGTGGAGGAAGCCATCATCCGGCAATTGGCGCATTATCCTTATCACGTGGGGCAAATTGTTTACGTTGGCAAAATGATCGTGGATGCGAACTGGAACAGCCTGTCTATTCCCCGGAATAAATCATCAGAATATAACGCCGAAAAATTTTCACAGCCCAAACACAAGGCGCATTTTACGGATGAGTATTTGAAAAAGGATAATGATAAAAAATAAGCGCAGATCAATTGATGCTGCTCAGTTTTTTCATCTCGTCTTTTAATTTTGCTACTGTTACCGTTTGATATGACAATTCCGTCTCATCGCTGTTCGCTATCGTAGTTTCCTTTATTGCCAGGAGTGTTTTGGTATTCGCTTTTTTGATTGCCACGATGGTTACTTTTTCACCTGTTGGAACATTTTTGAATGTATATTGACTACCTTCCTGATAGCCCATTAATACAGCTTTTACACTATGAAAGATCAAAGTAATATGTATCTCTGACGATTCACCTCCATCAACAACATAATTTATTTTGGGAGCAGGGTTCTTGTAAAAACGATCGCAGTTGATCCAGCCGAGTTGAGACGAACTGAATAAATAGCGGTTAACAGACACTATTTGTTTGTCATGGATATTTTTTTCGTCTACACTTTCTTCAAACTCTTTTTTAAATTTATGATCGACACGATTATAAACTGGGATGCCATCGGTATTGAATTCTGAAACCGTCACAATGTCTCCATTTCCCAAAGACCAATTCACCTTATTACCATTCCAATCTCCCTGGAACAATTGCATGTTTTCTTTTTTCTGTTTGTAGGGAAAACCCAACTCGACTGCTCTGCTTTTTTTCAGAACGCAATTTTCATTGCCCGATGTTGCGGAAATATAGATCATGCCGCCGGTTTCAAGAATGTCTTTCCCGGATGTTGTTGAGAGATTTGAAATGAGAATGTCGGACAGTTTGTAATATTCTTTCACCGCTATTTCTATTTTACCGGTAATCTCTTTTCCACTGCCTGCTGAAACAAACGAATTGCGTTTAATTTTTACGCTTGTTCCTTCCGCGCAAACTAAGGTCGTGTCTTTATCAGGCGAAATCGAAAAGATCTGAGCTGGTTTTTCAAGGGACCTGAAAATTTCTGAAATGGATCTATCGGGCTCTTTCTCAGTTAAACTTTTTAAATCGGACTTATCGGCAGCCTGTGAAGCGGTGTTTTCTTCAGGAACTATGACTGAAGCGTCGCCCGTTGCCGCATTGAAAGGTGCTGTTGTTAGCGTATCAATTCGCTTTTCTTGTTTTTCGTTGCCTGACTGAGTGCCACAACCTACAAGTGTAAGTGAAACAATTGCTAAAATGGCTATTAATTTATTCATAATGGGTTTTTATCTGGGATGAATAAGATTTAAAATTCCATAAATATTCAAAAGACTTTTTAAATTATTGTTTACCATCTGAACTCCGGTATTTTTCTGTATTGGGGTGAAAAGTTACCCAGCTGTGCCAGAATTCCTGGTAGGCGTTGATCCTGCGCAATTTCATTGAGGGAATCGCCAAATCATGTCCCGAAAGATTGTATGACGAGCCCTCAGCATACAGCGTGTCCTGCCGTATGGTGAAATTCCTGCCGGCTGGTCTTTCAAAGGCGCCGAAACTTTTGCCATCAGAGGCCATAAAAATGAACACCGGGGTTTCACCGATCACATCGTTAACTATACGCTTTTGTTTTAATTCGTTCCAGTCATAGGCTTTGCTTGCTTTGCCTGCCCGAACACCTACAGTCCACGATTTATCCTTCCACGACAAAGTATCGGTGCCAGTGAGACTGCTCCTGCTTTTTCCCCGCTCGAATTTTGCTTCGGGATCATAGGCTTCCATTGAGAATTCATCGGCCTGCATTACTTTTCCGTCGGGGTGCATTTTAAACCAGCTGTCAATACTCACTTGTTGCGCAAGCATTTCAGGCAGTGCTTTGCCTTTTAATTTACCGGTAACCGCTTCGCCGGTAGATTGACGCCACCAGCTGCCGGTGCTTTCGTCTTCAAACATGGCGTTAAAATGATCCATTCCTACCAACCTGAACTTTTCGTAATTGCCATCCACCAGGGGTTCAAAAACACGGGCGGTTCGGCACACGCTGCAATAGGTCACCAATACCGGCTTGCCACCAATGCTGTCTTTTACCTGGTGATGGTAGGCAATAAATTCAACAGGGTAAGCTTTGGCTTCTCCATTTTGCTCGATCCCGATCACAAGTCTGTCACCAGGTAACTTGTTGCCAGTTTTGGACTCAAATACTATGGTTTTTGCCTGCAGAAACATTTTATCAGCACTGGCTACAAAATTAAAAAGGTATACCACCGCGGCGGTTAAAAGTATAAGCAAAAGCGGGCCCGCGACCATCCATTTTCTTTTGGTTTTGAATGCCCTGGATATGCCAGCAACAATCATTGCTAAAAAGACAATCCTGAACAACCAGCGCCAGGTATACAGAAAGTAGGCGAGGTTTAAACTATTGATGCGCTGACTGCCTGGCATAGGCATGATAAAATAAACATTGAGCACTTCAAAGATGATGAGGCCGAGGGCGCCAAGGTAAAAATATTTTTTCATCGTTTTGTTTTTGTTTAGGAGCGGTGGCAGTAGCCAAATAAAAATACAACAATTAACTTAAATATAAAAACTCACGGTTTGCGGCGGTGATGATAGCAAGAGGCGCTAAAGTTTTACTGCGGTCAAATAATATAAGCAAAATTCCCGGCTTTGCTGCTACTGCAGCCTGAAATTGATAGGCATGTTGTAAGAAGTTTTGCCGGGAATTCCATTATGAAAACTGGGATTCCATCTTGGCATCGCTTTCAGGATCCTGATCACTTCGGCGTCGAGATCAGGATTTATTTTTTTAATGAGCCTGTACCTTAAGAGTTCGCCATTCTCTGAAATAACAAAATTGATGAATACTCTTCCTTCAACGCCATTGGCACGGGCGCGCCTGGGATAGTTCACACACCTCTGCACAAATAAAACCCTTTCTTTCTCACCTCCCTGGAACTCCAGTTTGTTTTCATCTCTTTCGTAAGCCGCTTCGCTAAAGTAAATAACCGTGTTTTCTGTTTTCGAAACAGGGTGTGTTGTGTCGGCATCGTAATTCACCTGCGATAAAAAATTACCATCCTCCCTGTACAATTGCCATTGCCCGCTGAGGTGCCCGTTTTTATAAAAGCCTGACTCCTCCAACAAGCCGTTTCTTCCGTAAAGTTTACTCTCTCCGTTCAGCACGCCATCCTGGTAGGTGCCAAATCTGTATTTTTTCAGCGAACGGTCATCGTTGTTCTTAGGTAAATAATATTCAATCATGGTGCCATCTCCATCCTCCAGCGTCCCGCCATCAAGCGGCCCCCCCGTCAGGTCGTAGGTTTTCAGCACCTTGATTTCCCTGCCGGCTTTTATCTCGGTTTCGCGGTGCAATTGCCCGTTCTCAAAATACAATTGGTAGATCCCCTCAACCCGGTGGTTTTTAACAGGGATCAGGTCTTTTAAAGCACCGTTTTTGTAATACGATTTCACCTGGCCGTTTTTATTTTCGTAGAGGGCCATTTCGTAGCTCAGTTGTCCATTGTCATGAAATGCAAAAGCGCTGTCAACATCACCACGGTTGTGATAGATCTTACATTTCACCAGCGCGTTGTCATAATACAGCCACAAACCCTGTTTCAGCCCATCTACGTACGATCCCGAAAAATTTATTTTGCCGGCATAGTCGGTGAACTTCCAGGTGCCGGTTCTTTTACCGTTAACGTAATCTCCCTCGGTGATTGGTATGCCGTAATAGGCCTGCAGGTAATGGCCCTGTTTAATTGCAGGGTTGCTTTTCTTCACGAAATAAGTTTCTTTCATGATGCCGCTGTTTACACTCACAGTTACTTTTTTTACCGGCGAGCAGGAGTAAAAAAAGCAAAGTGTGAGAAGCGGAAAAAATTTAAGAGGGGTATGGGTATTATTAAATTTCATTCAATAAGTAATTTGTGTTGTACTTTGCCTTTGATGGTTGTGATCTCTATAATATAATTACCGGCGGGTAAAAATGGTTCCACGCAGTTTGTGTTATCCCGGCTCGCAAAAACAATTTTTCCATTTGAATCAACGATCTTTATTTCAGTGATTTTGTCTGACGCCACAATATTTATTTTATCCTCCGACGGATTTGGATAAACGATCGCAGGTAGCCTGTCTGTGGGATTTTCTATGCTTGAAAGTAAAGTCTGTTTTCCCACATAAATCATGAGATAACTGCCCGGTGAAGGTTTTACAACGGCGGGGTCGGCCTGTGCGCCACTGCTGGGAATCGTTCCGGTGCAATTTGTATAAGAACCCCAGTTAAATCCGTTGCTGGTTTGTTTAATCCAGATGGCGTTGGTTTGCGGGTTAGGGGTGCCATAAAATTTCATCTCATTGCCATCAATCAGTAAATTGCCGGTCCAGTTGTGATTCATGTCGGAGGTCACTGAGGTGGTTCTTGTCCAGGCCATGCCATCCACAGAAATGAAATGGTGCGCGCCGGCCTGCGGGGGTCCAGACGGGCAGGTGTAGTGCCAGGTATTACCCAATTTCGCAACTGCCGGATCTATGGTGACAGAATCATCCACAAGCACCCTCACACCTTCATAAGTATAATTGGTGCCATCTGGTGAAATGGCGGAGTAGGTATGTACTGTTGAATCCAGCATAGTGAGCAGATTGTTCCTGCTTGCTGAGAAATACAATCTTAAGTTGCCATTGTCGGCAACAACAAGGGTGGGGTCAAAGGGACGTTTGTAGCTCAGCGGGTAGCCACTGATGCTGATTAACTGTGGGTTCGACCAGGTAAGCCCATTGTCGGAGGATTGTTTCACCGCTATTCTGTCAAAGGAAGGATTGGATGGATTGGTTGGTGATGGAAACCATTGAAAGACACAGGACAACAAACCCGTTGTGTGTTGCGCCACGCTGGGAACGCCAGCCTGAGCTTCAAAGAGTGAATTGTTCGTCCAGTTAACACCGTCGCTGCTTTTGCAGATGATCAGATCAAAGGTGTGCGCCTGTGGAAATACACTATGAATGATTGAGATGAAAATGGTTATAAAAATTTTTTTCATCGGGTTCTAACGGAAAAATTCTAAACTAATCATCAAAATAGAGTGAACCAGTAAAATTGAATGCGCCGGGATTTTTTTCATACCTGAAGTTTTGTTAATTATAAATGTAATATTATTTACAATTAAAATTACCAGGCGAAATAAGTTTTACGGGTTACATACACGACAGTCCCAGGACGTGCACCTTAGCAAATTTTACTCTATCTTCTCCCGGTACAAAAATCTCTCCTGAGTGCTGCCAAAGGGCCTGTAAACATAATATACAAAGCCATCCCTGATCTTTATTTTTTCGGCGCTATGGTGTTGCAGGGTGTAAGAGCCCCTTTCCTCGCCTGTCTGGTAATGAATGTTCCGGAGGTAGTGATGCCCGTTTCTGCTGAAAAAAGCGTACACTTTGTTTTCAGTTTCGTCAACAAACAATTGTTTTTTCCAGTCCCGCCAGTTTTTTGGGTGGTGGTAGGTGATTTTTACGCTGTCGATGGGCTGGTTATCGCGGTTATAATGGTATAAAAAATCATTATGGTGGTTAAAGATGCAGATGGTGTCTTTGATTATAAAAAGGGGCGCGTAAAGTGGTTCGTAAAACAGGCTTTGTGTAAAGCCGCTCATCATTGCGGCCGCAATGTGCCGGTCTATTTTCCGGTACTGTTCTATTCGGCGGGCCTCCAGCTGCAGGTGCGGGGGCAAAAAGTAATATTCAAAATTGTAAAGGTCCATGAGCCTTGTGTTGGTGACCGTGGCCAGTAAATGACTGGCAGTGTCATTTTTTCTGAGGTAATAATAATTAAAAAGCGGGTATTGGTCCCAGGCATCGCTGTAATAATAATTGCTGTTCATGCTGTCGGCCACAGGTTTCAGGTAACGGTTAAAGTCTTTTTTAGAAACCGGTAAGACCATCAATTCGTTATTCATCACGTCTATCCTGAACACCGAATCTGTGCAAACCAGGTCGGTGTAACCTTCATAGTCATGGAAAAAATATTTGGCCTCACCAGCCTGCCTGGGCAGCACAAAGCTTGAATAAATTTTGCCTTTCGCATCCGCAAGTTCTACCCTTGCTTTTGTCAAAGACCTTTCTGAGGTAAGCAACAACAACTTGTCTTCATAAAAATCAAAGTCAAACACACTGTAATTGGGTTTGCCTACCAGGGTCTCTGGTTTGTGTTTTGCTTCTATGCTCACGCTGTCGAGTACTATAGCTTTTTGTTTTAATGCGATGGTGAGTTTCAGGGTATCGTCGTTTTTAGAAACGATGTGCCAGGTCAAACCCTGGTAAGCCAGGTGCGTAAACACCAGTTGGTAGTTCTTTTTTTCGGGCAGCTGCAAATAAAATCTTCCTGACTGGTCTGAGCGGCTGGTATAAGGAAAGTTAAGCGTACGGATCAGAACATTTTCGAGTCCCTTCCCGGTTTGCCGATCCTTCACAACGCCAAGCACTATTAATCCCTGGGCATTGAGCTCAGTTAGGCCGCTTATTAAAAAAGAGAAGTATAAAAAGTATCGCAACATCTTATTAGTAAGACGTAAAATAAAAAAAATTCCATAAAGTGTTGCGGGTTTCTGCTTACTGGTTCCAGATCTCCCAGCTCTTTTCAGCCTGCAACTTCAACATGCTCAGGCCATTCATGATCACCGCCCCGTTTGCATGGGCTTGTTTTAAAAAGACAGTTTTTTCGGGGTTGTAAATTAAATCGTATGCCAGGTGATCCTTAGTAAAAAAATGATAGGGTAGCGGCGGACATTCGTTTTCATTTGGAAACAAACCGAGTGGAGTGGTGTTTACAATTAATTTAAATGCGTTCATCACATTTTCATTGATCTCGGGATACAACAAAGTTTGATCAGTTTTTTTTGCGGTAGAACTCGCGAAAAAAACTTCCACGCCCACTTTTTTAAGCGCAAAGGCAACGGCCTTGGCGGCCCCGCCGGTTCCCAAGATCAGGGCGCGCTGGTGGTTGGTGTCCAAAAAAGGTTTAATACTTTGTGCAAATCCATAGGCATCGGTATTGTAACCACTTAGCCGGCCCTCTCTAATTTTTATGCAGTTCACCGCACCAATTTCGCGGGCTTCGTCACTCAATTCATGCAGCATGGCAACAACATGTTCTTTGTAGGGATTGGTAACGTTCAGGCCTTTGAGTGCTGGGTTTTTTGCGATGAGGCCGGGCAGTTCACCTATGTCCTGCAATTCGAAATTGTTGTAGGCGTAATTTTCAAGCTGCAGTTCAAAAAATTTCTTTTCAAAATAAGTTTTCGAGAATGAATGTTTTAACGATTTTCCTATCAGGCCAAATTCGGTCATGCTTTTTAGTTTTTGGGAAATATTTGGAAAAAAGTCATCGTCAGCCGCCGGTATTGGTTTTCAGAACGGCAGCCCAATAAGAATTTCCGGACTAAGCCTTTTTTTATTAACTGTTTCTTTATTTCCTGAATTTATTTTTAAGCGCGTTCAGGGCGCTGTTGAGGTCATTGGGATTGTAGGCTTCTTCTTCCTTCACGGCCACTTTGTGCTTTGGTGTTTTGGCGGCCTGCACTTCTCCTTTCATACTCAAAGCGATGCGTTTTCTTTTCGCGTCCACTTCAGTAACGTTCACCCATACTTTTTGTCCGACCTTTACCACTTTGTTTGGATCATCCACAAAACCGTCTGCCAGTTGCGAAATATGCACCAGCCCGTCCTGATGCACCCCCACGTCTACAAAGGCGCCGAAATTGGTCACATTGGTAACGATGCCAGGCAGGCGCATGCCTTCCCTGAGGTCTCTGATCTCATGTACGTTTTCATCAAAACTAAAAACCTCAAAACCGGCGCGTGGATCACGCCCAGGTTTTTCAAGTTCCGTCAGTATGTCTTTCAGTGTAGGCAGTCCCACACTTTCAGTCACATAATTGAGCGGTTTGATTTTTGATCTTAATTCTTTTTGTTCAACAAGGTCGTCGATCCCACAGTTGAGATCTGCCGCCATTTTCTCAACGATGTGGTAGCTTTCAGGATGCACGGCACTTTTATCAAGTGGATGCGCGCCGTTCCTCACTCTTAAAAATCCTGCGCACTGTTCAAATACCTTTTCACCCATACGCGCTACTTTCATCAGATCTTTGCGCGATTTAAACGGACCGTTCTCGTTCCTGTGGTTCACGATGTTGAGGGCCAGAGTTGGCCCGATACCCGACACATAAGATAGCAGCTCTTTAGAGGCTGTGTTTAATTCTACCCCAATAGCGTTCACACAACTGCCTACTACTTCATCTAATTTGTTTTTTAAATGGGTTTGATCTACATCGTGCTGGTATTGTCCCACACCAATCGATTTGGGATCTATCTTCACCAGTTCAGCGAGCGGGTCGGCCAGCCTTCTGCCTATCGATACTGCCCCTCGCACCGTGAGGTCGTATTGCGCGAATTCTTCACGGGCTGCTTCGCTGGCAGAATAAACCGAGGCGCCGGCTTCGCTTACCACGATCACGGGTATGTCTTTTGGCAGGTATTCAATATTCCTGATAAATTGTTCTGTTTCCCTTGAAGCCGTTCCGTTACCTATGGCAATGGCTTCGATATTGTGTTTCTGGCAAAAAGCCAGCACCACCATTTCGGCCTCGGTAGTTTTGCGTTGTGGCTCATGAGGATAGATCACCGTTTCCTCGAGTAATTTGCCTTCCTTATTTAATGCCACCACTTTACAGCCCGACCTGAATCCGGGGTCCACACCGAGTATGGCTTTCTGACCTAAAGGAGAAGCAAGCAGCAATTCCCGTAAATTATCGGCAAAAACAACTATGGCTTTTTCGTCAGCCTGCTGTTTGGTTAACAAACGCATTTCAGCTTCAATGCCGGGCTGCAGCAATCTTTTGTAGCCGTCAGCAATCGCGAGTTTAATTTGAGCGGCCGCTTCTCCACGCGAGCTGATTATTTTTCTCTCAATAATGCCAAGCGCTTCTTCGTTATCAACAGTGAGATCCAGGATAAGAAAGTCCTCTTTCTCGCCACGGCGCATGGCCAGTAAACGGTGCGAAGGACAAGTCATCAATTTTTCTTCCCACTCAAAATAATCCGAGAATTTTTCGCCTTCTTCTTCTTTTCCTTTGATGACCTTGCTTTTGATGATGCCGGTTTTTTTGAAAAGTTCGCGCATGCTTTCACGAACAACAGCATCTTCAGTTATCATTTCTGCGATGATGTCGCGCGCGCCTTCCAGCGCTTCCTCTGCCGAAGCAACGCCCTTATCGGTAGAGATGAATTTTTCAGCTTCTTCCGAAACCAGGTTGTTTTTTTGCTCAAAAATAAAAAGCGCCAGTGGCTCCAGGCCTTTTTCCCTGGCAATGGTGGCTTTGGTTCGGCGTTTGGGTTTATAAGGCAGGTAAAGGTCTTCGAGCCTGCTTAAAGTTTCGGCGGCGATGATACTGTCTTTTAATTCTTCGGTGAGTTTATTCTGAGATTCAATGGATTTTAAAATAGATTCCCTGCGCTGCTCGAGTTGACGGAGCCGCTCAATTTCATCGCGCACCTGCATTACCTGCACCTCATCTAAGCTGCCGGTGGCTTCTTTACGATAACGCGAAATAAAAGGGATGGTGCCACCCTCATCGAGGAGTTCTACAGTGGCAGTAACATTATTGATATGGAGGTTCAGTAAACTGGCAATTTTTGAGTGCAGTTGAAGTTCGGTCATAGTTGGTTCTTGATTTTTCTTAAAAATAACAGGATTAGCGGGGAAAGAAAATTTGTTTTTTCAACAAAGCGCTTAATGTTTAAAACATAAAACCTGTATAAAATATCAGTACCGAATAATTTATTTTATAAGATTCGTCGGGCCGGGTATTGTAGCCGTTTTTCACTACAATTTTGCCATGGCGCTGAACATTCGACATTTCAGTGCCTACTTCCAGAACGATCCTTTTTTCTTTAAATAACTTATATTGCCATCTCATGCCAAGCCGGTAATCAAATTGGTTTTCGGTTTCATTATCGCCAAATGTGTAGGCTCTTCCGCCCCTAACTCCCGAACCACCCACATTGGATTGATAGATTCTTCCGATACCTATGGTTGCGAATAACTTCTGCCTTTTGTTGATTACAAGTCCGGGTGCAAAAACGAATATCACGTTTTGATTACGGAAATAATAATACTCCGAAATGTCTTTACCATGCCTGATCACATCGAACAAACTTTTTTCAATCCCGCATCGCAAACCCGTGTAAAAAACAAAATGTGTATCAATTATGCTTTGCCAACCAGCATTTATATGAAATCCTATGGCCCTGGCATTGGATAGTGACACACCTGGCGTTGATGAAATGATTTCTTCTTTGCAGCCATTTAATGCAGCGCCATAAGTAAATCGGCCAGTTATTTGGGCTTGTGACAAGCAGGGAAGAAATAACAGACAGGTGATGCATCTCCACAAGTATCTTTGATTATTCACTACCACAAAACGCAAAAACCCTGATTATATTTTAACAAATCGGGTATCTGTTCCGGTTTTTTTAACATTTTACCTTCTGTAAGATGAAACTTTGTGGAGAATGGAAAGTATAAAAGGATATGAAAAAAATTATACTCCTTTTTTTAGCCTTGCTCAGCTTGTATTCTCAAGCTCAGATTTTAAACCCTTCATTTGAAATTGTAACCAATAGTAAACCAAACGATTGGAATACTGCGGCGAATGGTTATGGCAGTTATTTTATCAGAGATACCAGCGATGCCAAGACAGGCGTTCACGCCGCTTACATCAAAGGTTTTGGCGCCCAGTCTTATTCAGTGCAGGGCGCCGCGCTGGGTACCTGTACCATGAATGCGAGGCCTGTTTCGTTAACAGGTTGGTATAAATGTAATATTGTGCCAAATGACTCGCTTATTTTTTATGTGAATCTATACCAAAACATCGCTTTTACCGGGTCGGTTGCCAACGGTTATACCTATTCAACCGTTTCTTCAAACGTGTATAAACAATTTACCAGTACATTCAATTACAATACCTTCCCGTCTACCAATGCGCTCTCAGCCTATATTGGCATTTATTTTTCGGGAACCAATGTTGACGGGGAAGGAAAAACCATCCCACAAACCGGTACCTGGGCCATTGTTGATGATCTTCAGTTGGTCGCGCCTACCACCACTTTCGTGGCAATCCATGAAAATGCACTGAATGTGAACGTGGAGCAGATTTATCCTCAACCGGCGTCAGAGATGGTATTTATGGTGTACAGCCTGCGTGAAAGTTCGGCATGCGACCTCCACCTGATGGATATTACCGGCAAAGTGGTAAAAACAATTTTTACGGGAGAAAAACAGACACCAGGCCGCTACAAAGCTGAACTGGACCTGAAAGACTTATCTCAAGGCGTTTATTTTGCAAGGCTTACCGTTGGCAGCGAAGTACGCGTTTCCAAAATCATCAAACAATAGTTTGATCAGGCCTGCGCCGTAGGCCCTCCAAAATTCATAGGAAAGGCATTGTCAGCTTCTTTGATCTTGCCGTTCATCTGCTCATACTTTTGCAGGTTTTCGGCGAGTGCTTTTGCAAGGCGCTTGGCATGCTGAGGGGTGAGTAAAATGCGGGATTTTACCCTTGCCTTTGGCACGCCGGGCATGATCTTGATAAAGTCAATAACGAATTCGCTTTGCGAGTGGGTAATGATAGCCAGGTTGGAGTAAATTCCTTCTGCGATCTCTTCGCTGAGTTCAATGTCTAAATGAGGTTGATTCTGGTTGTTTTCTTCCATGATTGAAGGTGTTATGTATTTATATTTTGTAAACTGTCAGATAAATGCCGCCATTTCCATAGCCAGTTTTTTTGCTTCTTCTCCCGCTCTCGCGGCGAAATCTTTGCCTGCCGAAGCGTAAATAATGCCCCTGCTGGAATTGATCAGCAAACCGATGTCTTTGTTGAGTCCGTATTTGCAAACTTCTTCCAGGCTGCCGCCCTGGGCACCAATACCAGGTACCAGCAAAAAATGATTGGGGATGATCTTTCTTATTTCAGTAAGCATTTGTGCTTTTGTGGCACCCACCACAAACATCATATTCTGGTCGGTACCCCAGTCCGCGCAGGTTTCAATCACATGCAAATAAAAGTCGCGGCCGTTTATTTTCAGTTGTTGAAAATCGGCGGAGCCTTCGTTGCTGGTAAGCCCTAACACAATGGCCCATTTGTTTTCAAACTGAAGAAAGGGTTTTACAGAGTCGCTCCCCATATAGGGCGCAATGGTAATGGCATCGGCATCCAAACGTTTAAAAAATGCCCGCGCGTACATGGCGCTTGTATTGCCTATATCGCCACGTTTGGCGTCGGCAATTAAAAAATGATCGGGGTAATTGGTATTCAGGTATTTCAAGGTCTTCTCCAGGCTCTCAATGCCGCTTAAACCGTAAGCTTCGTAAAAGGCTGTGTTGGGTTTAAACGACACGCAGTAGGGCGCTGTGGCGTCTATAATGGCTTTGTTAAATTCGTAGATTGGATCGTCTTCTTCCTCGACCAGATGCTTTGGCATTTTTTCGATATCAGGATCCAGCCCAACGCATAAAAAACTCTTTTTCGATTTGATCTGCCCGATCAGCTCACTTTTATTCATAGCACCTTGATGTATTTTTGTAAAGATAACAATTAAGGCAAAACGCAAAGGCGAAAAAACCAAGCACAAATTAACATCGCCTTCAGGTGGAACGATCGGGTAAAAAAAAATCCCCGGTCACTGACCGGGGATCTGTAAACAGGATTGTTTTAAATTAGTTGGTCATCCCTGTGAAGGCAACGTCTTCGCGTAATTTAATAAATTCAGCGTCATCTTTAGCGTAAGCTTTTAAAGCGTTATCTTTTTCAATGGCAGTTTTTAAGTTAGCGGTTGCTTCGCTGTTGTTTCCCTGACGGGCAGCGCCAACAGCTTTCAGGTAATAGCTGTATGCCATTTCTTTTTCGTTGCTGGAATCGATGGTTTCTTTTACGGCACCAGGATTACCGGCCATTAATTGAGCCAGGGCTTTGTTATGACCGTTGTAGCTTCCAAAATCATTTACTGCGTCAGAATACTTCCCGTTACGCACTTCAAGGATACCCATGTTGTATTTGGTTTCAGCGGCGCCGCCGGCTTTCATGTACAAATCCATCGCGGCCATGCGGTTACCGTTTTTAGCTTCGATGATACCCAAATTGTTGTAAACTGAAGGCTGACCACCGTTAGCGGCTTTTTCAGCACGTTTAAAAGCCGCACCTGCTTCAGAAACCTTGTTTTGCATCAATAAAGCTGCACCCAGGTTGGTAGATGTTCTCCAGTCAGACCCGTATTGTTTTTCGGCAGCAGTGTAAATCTGAACTTTGTTGTTTAAATCGTTGGTAAGGTTACCAGCGTATAACAACTCTTCAACCGACAGGCTGTCAGGGTAGGTAGTAGATAATTTAGAGATCTGCTCGTCGGTACGTGATTTTTTATCAACGTTCAGGGTGATTTCAGCACGACGCAGTTTAGGTAATACTTTTTCAGCCAGTTCAACGTATGTTTTCGAAAGGTTTTTGATTTCTTTACGACGCTGATCAGCATCAGGGTACATGGTCAATACACGCAGGATGAGGTCTTTATCAGCCATTGTGGATTGTTCCATTAAACTTTTAAAGCCTTCCCAGTCTTCTTTGGTGGTACCTACCTGGTACTGGCTTTTATCTTTACCGAAAGTTACATCTTTGTTTTTATTTTTCTTGAACTCGTTCATTACCGCTACCGAACCGCTGTTTGCACGGTCTTTAGCCAGGTTTTCGTTTTTATCGGTTTCACCGTCTGGAGAAGCGTAAGCGGAAACACTGATACCTTTGAACTCATAAGAAGGCGAGGTAAGGTTATTCGCAATGAAGGCGTTGATGTTCGTCATTTCCTCAGATTTTAACTCTGCAGGACGAACCACCGACTGGTTGATCACATAATAAATGTGGGTAGTTTGGTTGGCCGGGTAAATTTTTACAAAGGCGTCTTTAGCCATGATGGCTTTTTCGTCGTTGCGCACCAGTAAGGATGTGGCCATGACACCGTCGGCCAGTTCAACCGGGTTAAAACTCTTTGTTTTCTTTTTAGCAGAGCCCTCGCCGCGGAGTTCTACTTTAGACCTGCGCATGGCAGGTTCATAAGCGAACTTTTCGGAGGTATAATTAAAGGTGCCTCCTTCTTTATAGGCGATTTTCTGGCCTGTTCCTGTGGCTTTTTCCCCAACAAGTATTACAGGTTTAAGCGCTTTTTCCCCACCCTGGTATTTTACAACCGGTGTAAGGGTCAATGTCACTTTTTTAGCAAATAATTTTGGATTAAATTTTCCGCTAACACTGAATTGAACGCTGTCTCCATGCATTTCAATAGGGTTTGGCGACACAGTATAACTGATGTCTTTTTGTTTTTTAATCATTTTACCAAGCCCATTGCAGCCGGTTAAAATAACGGCCACAGTTAAACCGGCACCAATTGATCGTAAATAATTTGAATTCATTGCTAATTGTTGGGTTATAATTGCGAACAAAAGTAAAAAAATATTTGAGATCAAACAGGTATTTTTAGATTAATGTTAAAATTATACGGTTAATAAACAGTTTTTTTACGGGCAATGCGGGTTTTACAATTTTTGAATCTTTGAGCCTGTATTGCTAAGAATATTATAAATTTGCAGTCTTTTTGGACTCAATCACTAATATTTCACCGCAATTGCATACTTATTCAAAATTTTCGGGTTTTTTAAAACTTACAAAATTTCGTTTAGGCGGCCTGGTGGTTTTTTCGGCAGTGATTACTTACCTCACTGTTGCTGCCGCCATTAACTGGCAGCAGTTGCTCGCATTGAGCCTTGGGGGTTTTTTGGTAACCTCGGCGGCAAACGGCTTTAACCAGATCATTGAAAAAGACCTCGACAAACTTATGGACAGGACCCGCAACAGGCCCATGCCCACAGAGGTGCTCAGCAATGCCGAAGCCTTCGTTTTTTGCACCCTGGCTGGTATAGCCGGCACAGTGCTTTTATGGGTTTACACCAATCCGCTTTGCGGCATACTCGGTTTTATATCCATCATACTTTACGCAATGGTTTATACACCCTTAAAACGGCGAACCCCTTTTTCGGTCTTTGTCGGCGCCTTCCCCGGGGCTTTGCCCACGTTAATTGGGGGTGTGGCTGCCACCAGCGGTTTTGGCCAGATCACATTTTTTGCCTTGCTCCTGTTCATGATTCAGTTCGTTTGGCAGTTCCCGCATTTTTGGGCCTTGGCCTGGTTCAATAACGATGATTACGCCAAGGCCGATTTTCACCTGCTGCCATCAAAAGGGGGCAAAGATGATTTTTCGAAATTCCAGATCCTCATTTATTCTGTGTTTCTTTTATTTGCGAGTATCCTGCCATTTGTTTTTGGATTTGCCGGTTTGCTGAGCACCAGCGCGGTTGTTATTTGTGGTCTGGCATTGCTCATACAGGCCTATAATTTTTACAGGCTGCCCACCAACGAACACGCTAAAAAATTGTTTTTCGTTACATTGATCTATTTACCATTGGTGCAGGTAGCACTAATGACAAAATCTTAAAACCTATAAATTGAATACAGCTAAATTAAAAACAGAACCCGACAGCTCCCGCGGCCACAAAGCAGAGATCAGGGAAGCCAAAAGGAAAACCGCAAAACCGCTCCTTTGGATTGGCATTGTGAGCATCGTCATGTTATTCGCGGGACTCACAAGCGCTTACGTGGTAAGGGCCGATAACGGCAACTGGCTGGTGTTCCAGCTGCCGGATATTGCCATCATCAGTACGGCCATTATTGTCACAAGCAGCCTTACCCTGATGATCGCACAATTTGCCATTAAAAAAGACAATTATCAGCTAACGGTACTGGGCTTGTTTCTGACCTTAGCTTTGGGTATCGCGTTCTTTGTAACGCAGATGCAGGGCTGGAAACAACTCACCACAGAACAGGGTATTTATTTCGTTGGAAAATACAGCAACGCCTCGGGTTCTTTTTTATACCTGATCGCCGCGGTGCATTTGGCGCACATGATCGGTGGCCTTATCGCGCTCATGGTTTCATTAACAAAAGCCCTGTTGAAAAAATATTCTTCGGCCGATTACCTTGGTATTGAGCTAACCGCTATCTATTGGCATTTTCTTGATCTATTATGGGTATATTTGTTTTTGTTTTTATATTTTTATCGTTAATATTGCATTCAAAATTTAATTTATTTTATTGATGGCTCATTCAGCAGAAATTGACTCAAAAGACGCCTGGGGTGGAGGACAATCACCGTTCAGACTCAGTTACGGTAAAATTTTTATGTGGTTTTTCCTTGTCTCTGATGCTTTAACCTTTGGGGGTTTATTGATCTCTTATGGTTTTATCAGACATAAATACGCGGATGTTTGGCCTAAGGCTGAAAACGTTTTTACGCACTTCCCTTTTGTTGAACAACATTTGCCTTTGGCTTATGTGGGTCTAATGACCTTTATCCTCATCATGTCTTCCGTTACCATGGTTTTGGCAGTAGAAGCCGGTCACCGCATGGATAAACGCGGTGTAACGGTCTGGATGTTCTGGACCATCATTGGCGGTCTCGCTTTTGTTGGCTCGCAGGCCTGGGAGTGGTTTCATTTTATTGTTGGTACAAAAGAAGGGGCAGACCGCATGGTTTGGGATCAGGGGCTTCAGGCCTATGTGAAAGAACTTTGGCATGGTGCTAACATGACCACCAATGAATATGGGGTGCCGCAATTTGCCAACTATTTCTTTTTTATCACAGGTTTCCACGGTACACACGTATTCAGCGGGGTGGTGATTAACTTTATTATCTTCTTAAATGTGATCAAAGGCACTTACGAAAAACGCGGGCATTACGAGATGGTTGAAAAAGTAGGTCTTTACTGGCACTTTGTAGATTTGGTATGGGTGTTTGTATTTACGTTCTTCTATCTATTATAATATTTTATCAGTCTTTAATCAGAAATTATAAATCATAAATCAGAAATCATTATCATGTCAGAATTTCACGATGATTACCCACAATACGAAGTAATGTCCAACCATGGTCCTGAAGAAGGCAAAAAAACACGCCGCACCTTGTGGAATGTGTTTTGGGTGATGTTGATCATTACTATCTTTGAATTGGTGATTGGTTCAATGGCCCCAAGCCACGGCTGGTCAGGCACCTGGTGGATCAAAACCCTGTTCATCGGTTTAACCCTGGTAAAAGCAGCCGCCATTGTGTTGTGGTTCATGCACCTGGGCCATGAGGCTAAATTCTTTAAGTACACCATTTTGACCTCTTACATTGGCTTTATGTTGTATGCCATCTTTATTATTTTAACAGAGGGTATTTATTCAGGAGAATCTGGCCGTTTTGCGCCTACCGATAAGATCTTCATCGAGCAGCAGGAAAAATTAAAAAGCGGCCATCACGGTGCGGCTGAAACCCATCCTGACCATGCAGCTTCCCAGGGCGACGCTCACGGGGCGGGAGAGCACCACTAAAATTTTAAAACCCCTGTTAAAGGGGTTTTTTTATTTCAACACACTTGCAGTGTATTATTAATTTCGGTTTGTGGAAAAGAAAAAGGTGCTCATACTCACGTATTACTGGCCACCAGGTGGTGGTGCAGGCGTTCAGCGCTGGCTGAAGTTTGTTAAGTACATGCACTTTTTTGGCTGGGAACCTGTGGTGTATACCGCCGAGAACGGCGAAATGCCGGTGATTGACGAGAGCCTGCAAAAAGATGTTCCTGAGGGTACAACCGTGCTGAAAACGCCCATATGGGAACCTTATCATATTTATAAACGCTTTACAGGCAGGAAGAAGGATGACAAGATCAACGCTTCTTTTTTAAATGAACACGAAGCAGGCCCGAAAAAAGGCGGGACGCTTCGTGTTGACTTAAAGGACCTGGCCCAAAAAATGAGCGTGTGGATCAGGGGCAATTTTTTTATCCCCGACGCGCGAAAATTTTGGATCAAACCCAGTATTACTTATCTTGACCAATACATCAGGGAACATCAAATTTCACATGTGATCAGCAGCGGCCCACCGCACAGCATGCACCTCATTGCGCAGGGCTTAAAAGAAAAAAACAAAGGCTTGAAGTGGATCGCCGATTTCAGGGACCCCTGGACCAATATTGATTTTTATGAAAAGCTCATGCTGACTGGTTTTGCCGACCGCAAACACCACCGCCAGGAGCTCAGTGTTCTGAATAAGGCGGATCAAGTGTTAAGCATAGGCGAAAGCATGAACCTGGAGTTTATTGATATTTATAAAAAAGGCGGGGGAAAAGATACCGCTAAATTTAAAGTGATCACTAACGGTTTTGATGCTGACGATCTGCTGGAAGGTGGCATTACAAAAGATGACAAATTCAGCCTGGCCCACATCGGCACCCTGGTAAAAGACCGTAACGCGCCGGTGCTCTGGAAAGTGCTGGGTCATCTCGTGAGTAAAAACGCCGCTTTCAGGGAGAGTCTGCAGATCAAACTGGTGGGTAAGGTAGATATTTATGTGAGGGAACAGATCGAACAGGCGGGATTAACACCTTACGTGCATGACATCAGTTATTTACCGCACAACGAGGTGATCAAAGAACAACAACGCTCAAAGGTTTTGTTATTGCTGGTGAACCAGACTAAAAACGCCAAAGGAATTTTGACGGGAAAGATCTTTGAATACATGGCTTCGCGTGTGCCCATCATAGCCATTGGTCCGCCTGATGGCGATCTCGCGGCAATTCTTAACAAAACAAAATCAGGACTCATCAGCGATTTTTCTGACGAAAGCAGTCTCGAAAAAAACATCCTCTTTTATTTTGAAAAAAACCTGCCGGCTATCAATGATGTCGAAGTGAATAAATACAGCAGGAGGGAATTGACGAGGCAGTTGTGTGGGTTGTTGGATGGGCTTTAAACCACAAAGAACCACAGAGAACCACAAAGTTTTACGCAAAGGTCATAAAGATCACTATTCTATGTGCCTTTTCTTTACAGGCTTTGTGCTAAAAGAATATTCTTATTTTGAAAATAATCTGCAGTCAGGCAGTGAAGCTGATATAGATACGGCAAAACGGAATTGCCGAATAGTAGTGTCAGTTGCTGGATGGGATTTAGAGGAACAAAAAAGGACATTCTACTCGTTTTTTACAAGTTTCCCCGTATAAATCTCCTGGCCTTTGTTTTGTAAACTCAATAGATAAATGCCATTTGCCAGATCGGAGATATTTACTTTTGGGTCCTGGGTGTTAAAGCCATTTAACCGCTCCTGTTTTATTTCTCTGCCAGAAAGGTCTTTAATGCTTAAAACAGCTTCTTTTGCTTCCAATTTATCCAGGTAGTTATTCGGAATCGTTCCAACGATAATGAATTCACGCGCAGGGTTTGGGTAGATTTTTATGCCGGGATTTTGATAAGAATTTTCTCCAATATCAACATAATCCTTATAGTTACATGGTTTCTCTGTGAACTGTTTTAAGCCAAAAGTATCATCAAAGTAACATAAAAAGTATTCGGGATATTCCCCATCACTACAATAATCAGGATTTTTGTAGTTGAATAAGTATTTATTACAGCCAAATCTTTCTGTGATTATGGCGTTCTCTTGCAACATACTTCCTGTATATTGGTACTTTACAAAAAGTTCTTTGAGGACAAAGCTATTGATTGTAACAAATTTTACCGAATCAACTGTGATTGTGTAAGTCAGCGATTGCGAAACATTCCAGAAGGTATTAATGGTGGTCGTCCAGCTTTGGCCTGGTTGAGCTGAAAAATTATACAGAATTTGCCAGGTATGTTTGGTGCCGGCGTTCCTCATAAATACAGTATCGCCTTTTTGTTTGATCAGGCTATACACATTTGTTGAATAATTGCAGTGATTATAATAATTATTATGGAACAGAACTTTTACTATGTCAGCTCCCATCACTGAGTCTTTCACATATTTTACCTGTTCATTGCGACTCTCGGGGGCCATCCAATAATAAAATGTGTAGTGCCATTCGGCGCCAGGAGGGCAAAATACAATCTGAGACTGCATTTTTGTGATCAGTAGTGTCAATAAAATGAGACCGGTTATTTTTTCATTGAGCATTTTGAGAATTGATGGTTGACTTCTCACTTTGCTTTATTCAATCTTAACGAGTTTGCCTTTGTATAAAATCTCTCTAGAGTTGCTCATTGAGATCATGTAAGCCCCATTGTTCAAATCACCGATATTCAATTTGTAATATTCCTCTGCTGACTTAAATAAAAGTTTTTTTACCTCCCGGCCCGAAATATTGGTAATGCTCACGGAAATGGTTTCTCCGGGTAGGATACCTGTCAGTGAAATAGTAACGATCCCATTTGTAGGATTAGGATAAATAGTTACCCGTGAGTCAACTGATCGTTTAATTTTATCTGACCCGACGGTGCTGACCGTCCCCTGTGTCAGGCAATAAGCAATGGAGCTATCGCAGCCAGTGCTGTCCCATTTTACAAAAAATAAAGGATTGTACCCCGGGGAATTCATACTTTCAATGGCGCCGATCAGGCCGCCACTTGAAGTAAGGTTGAGTGATCGTAAAGAAAGATCATTGTTTGCTGTACCTGGGTTAATTTTATAATCGTAATAACGGTTCCAGATCACTGCACCATTTTGATTTAATTTTGTAAGCCTAACAAAGTTATTATAACTGAAACCATGTATCCACATCGTGTCAATAATACCACCCAGCATTAAGTCCCCACTGGGCAATTCGACAATGTTGCTAAAAATATTTGTAAGCTCTAATTGATCATAATCAAGGTACCAGATTGGGGATACAGGCGCATTCAGGTCAAATTTAACCGCAAACGCCTTTATTAAATTGTCACCGCCAACGTTTTGCGGAAACCTCTTTAATCCTACTGCTACTATTTTTTTATCCTTAGTTTGGATTAAGTCAAGTAATAAGCCGCCATAGCCGGGTGTGTAGTTTTTCTGGTCCAGCTTAACCCCGAGGCTATCGAGGATCACCACATTGGCATAGTCGGTCCACCAGCTAGCAGAACCAATGTACTGGTACCCGGCGATTACTATTTTTTTGCTCGCACTGTCTTGAAGGATAGTTTTTCCATCCTGGGTATTCGGGGCTACTTTGGCTACTTTTTTTCTCCAAAGCTCATTGCCGTTTGCATCTGTTTTGATCAACATGCATTTACTGTAAGGGCTCGCACCTGAATTTTGAAAATATCCAGTGATCAAAAAGCCGCCATCTACGCTTCCGTTTACCATTTGCGGAACGACATCTTCAAGGGGATCAGTGTCCCGGTAAATTTTTTGCCAGATTGTATCGCCGCTTAAATTGAATTTAATCAAGACCCCTATATATTCATTATTGATGTCAAGCGCACATCCGGCGTAATAAATATGGTTTCCTGATTTATAAAAGGATCTTGTGATGAGAGCATTGTGAACGTATTGCAGCTGCCCGTTCCCGTATTTCTTTTTCCACAATACTTGTCCCTGTGCTCCAAGTCCGAGCATACAAAGCTGGTTGTTGCCGGTAAGACTGTCAACGATGATTCCTCCACCGATATAACTACCCGGCGAGACTTCAAAAATGGCTTTGGCAACATTCGCTGTGGTGCTGGGTACATGGTGCCGCATCCTGAAGCCCTGGGCATCAACGGAGGATAGAAAGATGGTGAATATTAGAACGAGGTAGTATCTCATGTTTAATTTTTGGGTTTTTACCCTTCAGTGGAATATCCTAATCCTGTTTGATCACTTTGCTTTTAAACAACAATTCCTTGTCTTTTGTAACGGTTATAAAATAAACCCCGTTACAGTAGTTCTCCAAAGGAATAAGATTCTCACTTTTACTATTAATAAATGTATGATAAATTTCTTTACCTAACAAATCTTTAACTTTCACGTGGAGCACACCTTCCTCCTCTAAGATGCAAGAAATTTTAATTCCGCTTGTGGTGGGATTAGGATATGTTTTGATGAAATTATTTGATTCCTGTAGTGAGCCAACTAAGGAGGTTGGTTGCGCATATCGTTCTGTAGGTTCCTCTTCCGGCAGAAACATTGGGACATTGTAATCGACACCTCGTACAAATTTTAAAATAGCCTTCGCGATGCCCTGCCCGTCTTTTCCTTCGTTAGTTGCCAATTCCGTCATAAAACTGATATAGGTTTCGTTGGAGTCAAGACTATAAATTCCCTTAGGGTCCTGGTAGATATCGATTAATATCTCAAAGAGTTCTTTCCAGTCATTTCTGTCGCTACCCATGGTATTCACCAGTGATGAGGCTGAAGTGAAATCACCCATACTTATGTAGGTCTGAACGAGTTGTAGGTCCGCATCAGCCATATTTCCTGGATTATCGGTGAGAATTTGTATTACAGAATCCATAGACTCAGGTAAACTGTCCATCAGGAAATAATTTAGTTTTGATGCCACCGTTGCCTGCAGCTCGAAGGGGTCTGCAGAGGAACCCAAAGCCCTCAGTTCGCTTAGGTAGGTGTTGATATTTTCCAGTTTTGTTTTGGGATTAGTAGCTGTGCCGCCATCGGAAGCGCTGCCGGTAGGACAGTGTAAAGTGTAATCCAGAGGCGATGCTAATGTAGAAACGACTACCTGGGAGCTTGCGCAGCCTGAGGGGTCAGTTACACCACCAGTGAAGGAGTTTAAATTACACCCGTGTGTAATAGACACCGTGCTGTTTGGGTCAACATACCATTTGTTGTAGTTACCGCAGGAAGGAACACTGTATTTGTTGCGCACAAGATTAGTCACTCCGCTTGTTGTTCCCTGGATACGTTTTACACTTGGCATATTAACTCCGTAACCACCACCTGTAGTGACCACGGCAATGTCATATTGACTGGAGACTGTTGTAAAATCATTACAGTTCATTTTAAGACCAGTTAAACTATTAGTGGCACCAAGATTATTGTCCATTGCATCGATCCCCGCTCCTAAACCTTCGAAGCTGTTGCGGTAAATCTGGTGGGAGCCTTCCTTACTGTCGTATACAAAAATACCCGCGCCGTACTTGAGATTTTGCTCTTGTTTAAAAGTATTGTTTTTAATGTTATAATATTTGTTCTGGTTGAGATACATACCACACCCAAACCAGCTTGTGGGAACGCTGAAATAATTTTTGTCAAAAATGCAGGTATTCATGTTGTGAACATACGCTCCCATGTAGACCATTTCTTCAAATCTTGAATTTTGGACGGTGATTGGAAAGACAGGGCCAGTGTTGTCGGCGAAAATACCATAAGTTAGATTTTTAAAAATTGTTGGAGGGATGCATGATGATGACGAACCACCACAGAGGCGATCCACCGAGTACCCCGCTCCAGCGCTATAAATACCCAAACCATGACTTGTAGTTGAATAGAGAGTTCCTGCCGCATACTCAAAATTGCATCCAAAGAACTTTATATTGCGTAGGCCACTCAATCTTACGTGTTCAAGGGGTATCTGGTTACTGCCAATAATTCCAGTGGTTTGGAACTGGCAATTTGAAAAATAGCTCATACTGGGTGCCGTAATAGCGCGGAACTCTATATCCCTGACGTTATTAATAAAATTGGCATTAGTAGCGATCACCATACCTCCATTATAACCAGAAACAAAATTTCCAACATGATTGGTTTTATAATTACGCACTCCTATTTCCGCATTACTTATTTTTCCGTTATTGATGACCCTCACAATACCCTGGTAAGTAGCATAACCTCCTGAACCCGTCAAAGATTGGTCCAATGATGGATACCCGTGAACTTCGATCCCTTTCCAGGTGTGTCCAGAAATGTTAACGATTTTACCACCATCAATAACTAACTGGCCACCTCTTTCAACTATAATTTTAGTATTCTGAGCCATGCCCACTAAACACTGTATTGTAAGGGTTTTACCCCCTTTCACAGTAATATTGCCTTTACAATAATGATCGCGACTCCATGTTGTGTCTGATGTAATATCCTGATCGAAATCAGAATTTCTTTGGAGGTGGTTATTATAACTATTGGTTGTTAAAATGGTTTTTAAGTAGGTTCGGAGATTATATTGCATAATTGCACACTGTTGGGGAGATAAGTATGTGGCGCACTGCCTGTTAAAAGCAACACAGTTATTCGAGGCAGTCGAATCATTGCAAGGAGCACTTATTCCGTATGGTGCTTGCCAGGCTTCCAATTCATAATCCTCGGCGGGAATTGAATCACAGCATCCGTTTTCTGGTTTTATGTAACTGCCGTAGCCTTCCTCAACTTTTGTGTGGCTCATATTCCCTAAGGCATGACTTATTTCATGTATGGTGGTAAATGCATAATTGGTAAAACTTGTTGTATTCCCCTGCGCACTGAATCCAATGTGATTGCAGTATTGCTTCCCCGTATTGGGAACAGCTGCTCCCTCAATACCGCACGAGTCAAAACTGCAATCACCAAAAAAGAGATTTAGAGCGTTAGGTGCTGACATAGCAATTCTTGCAGGCGGATCAGAGGGAATAGTATAAAAAGCTGTATCAACAATGTGTGTAAATCCAGACCTTACAAACTTTATTTTTGCTGACTGAACCCACGGATATGTATTATTTACAGGCAAATGCGGCATCTGAAAATAATTATATCTGTAATTAAGATCGGCCAACAAATAATCCGCATCAGCAGTTGTGTTCGCGCCCCAGGGATCATATGATCCCGTTGGCGGGCTGAAGATCCAAAAATAAACATTGACTTCAAGCACCGGATCCGTTGTATAAGGAATAAAATCTTTTAGATAATCAATACAATTGGCAGGCTGACCGGAGGATGATGGGGGGGAAGTAGGAGGTGTTCCACATAGGAATGTCGTTTGTGCGTAGTTACCCATTGGAGATACCCATAGACTTACGGCAAGTATAATTACCTTTGTTAGATTTTTCATTTGTTTTGTTTTAAAATTCGTTAAAATAGAAGGTCCCGAAATATTAAATGTATCAATTGCCTGGCAGGAATTAAATAAATTCGTCGAAATTATTTTTAGTCTTGGGACCATTGATTTTCCTGCATAAAATATGGAAAATGGCGGTAAACCGACACTGCATTTGTTGACATTTAACAAATATGAGATGTTAAAAATATATGATCAATGAATAGTTTTTTCGTTTTTCGATTTAAAGTAGCAAAAAAAACAAGCAATGCTTTCATCGCGGAAGATTGAATTTAAAATCGAAAAAAAAGAAGTTTACTAAGGGATTCAAAATCACCGCGCCAGCTCATTCAGCTTGTCCGTAAAAAACTGGGCCATTTTATTGGTATAATACTTCTGTTTAAATTGTCCCACCCAGCGAATGCCGTTAATGGCATTGGTTAAAAAAACTTCGTCGCCATTCATGATGGTATAAGTGGTGATGGTATTTTCGAAAGTGAGGATCTTATGTTCTGTGGCGAGACTGATGATCTGTTTGCGCATGACACCGGCCACACAACCTTCGCTGAGGGGCGCGGTAAAAATGGTGCCGTTCTTCACTATAAAAATATTGGAGCTGATACTTTCGCAGATGTTTCCGTTTTCGTTCAAAATAAAACATTCATCCAGTTTCATGCTTTGTTTGGCCAAACCAGCCATTACATACAATAAAGCATTGCCACTTTTGAGATTGGCTAATTTATTGATGGGTTTTTTGATCTCTCCGTAAATGTCGGCCCAGAGTCCTTTTTGATTGAGCTGGTAAGTACCTTCCAGTTCTTCACTTTCAATTAAAAAAGAAATGTCGTTGGTTTCAGGGGTATAATAACCGCCTTCGTTCCTGAAAACGGTGAGCCGTACCCTGGCGTTGGGCGCGTGGGTATTGTGTTTCAGTAGTTGAAAGATGAGTTCAGAAATGTTCTCGGTGTTAAACTCTGCTGGCACGTTCATGCGCAAAACTGTCATGCCTAATTTTAAACGGGCAACGTGGTCGCGCAAAAACATCAGTTTATTATTACAAAAGCGGATGCTTTCAAACAAGGCGTCACCATACCTGAAGGCCCTGTTGTTAAAAGAAACACCCGGCTCATAAATGCTGATGAGGTGTCCGTTTAAAATGCAGTGGTCGTCTTTGATCATTAATAATACAAATTTCAGTCAAATAAAGGGCTAATGTCTTCATTATCAATTTATTTAATAACATGCCGCGGTTGATGAATAACTATAGATCAATCAGTTTTAAAATCAAAAACATGACAAATTAGCGTTAATATTATTTTGCATTCTATTTGATATAAACACCTTAACGAGTAAATTTGATTAACCAAGGGAAGTTTCCGGAAATAGAACGGAAAAACATCTCTACAAAAAAAACGAAAAAATATGTTTGACAACAATGAATTCAGAAAGTATGCCACCAAACACGCGGGCATCAATAGTTTGACTTACGACAGCTATACTTCGCGGTTTCAGTCTTCCTTAACACCTTACATTATCGAGGAGCGTTCGCTGAACGTGGCCCAAATGGACGTGTTTTCGCGTTTGATGATGGACCGCATTATTTTTTTAGGCACAGGCATTAACGACCAGGTGGCCAATATTGTGCAGGCACAGCTCTTGTTCCTGGCGAGTGTGGATGCGAAAAAAGATATTCAGATCTATGTGAATTCACCGGGAGGAAGCGTTTACGCAGGTCTTGGAATTTATGATACCATGCAGATCATTAAACCGGATGTGGCAACCATATGCACGGGAATGGCCGCAAGCATGGGCGCGGTGCTGCAATGCGCGGGAGCCAAAGGTAAACGCACGGCTTTGAAACACGCCCGAATCATGATCCACCAGCCTTTGGGCGGAGCCGAAGGTCAGGCCAGCGACATTGAGATTACAGCCAGGGAGATTCAGAAATTAAAACGTGAGTTGTACGAGATCATTGCGCTGCACAGCGGACAAACCTACGATAAAGTATGGGCCGACAGCGACCGCGATTATTGGATGATCGCTTCTGAAGCCAAAGAGTACGGCATGATAGACGAAGTTCTGGAATAGGCACCTGCCTTTTATTAAATTAAGAAAAGCCCTGATAACGGTTGCCTGGCACCCGGATCAGGGCTTTCTCAATAAACAGAGCCTTTGGCGTAAAATCAGTTAACATAAAATCACATTCTTAACACAAAATCACTTTCAGGATTTTGAGTTTAGCTTACTTATAAATATATTTGGTTAAATAATAAAACACACATGAAAAAATTCCTTTCGGTCCTGTTGATGGCAGTGACACTCACGGCTGCCAGCCAGCCAAAAAAAGTCGCAAAAATGGCACCTACCTTGGTTCCTGGTTATTATGTAAACATGAAAGGTGACACCCTGAGGGGTGAAATACAAACCAATCCTGATGATGAAACTGATTTTTACCGTGGATTTTTCTTCAAGGCCGCAAAAGGCGGTAAGCCCGTATTAATGGGCGCTAAAAAGGCAAAGTCCTATGGTTTTGACGGAAAAGATTTTACCGTAATTCCTTTTGAAACCGGTGAGATATACGCGCAGTACCTGGCCAAGGGCAGGCTTAATTTTATGGAGTACAGGATGCACGATGAAAAAGACGGAGAGCCTGTTATTGCAGGTGTTTATTTTATCCAGGATACCAAAGCTGATGACGCTGAAAAGGAACTCCGCGAACTGAAACAGATCTCAAACAAATTCTACAAAAGAGATATCAAACCTTACATGAAAAGTCAGCCGGTAACCTGGACAGACCTGGATAAATTTACCTTCGACAAAAACGCGGTAACCAACGCCATCAAGGAGTTTAATAAATATTACGAATAAGCTGGGCTAAAAGCTGGCGTTTATATTGAAGCCCCGTTCCGATAGCAAAAGGTACGGGGCTTTTTCATGAATTTTGTAAGCAACAGATTTAGTCCTCTAAAATGTCCCTGATCACTACCGAAGCGCAGGTGAGGCCGAATGCAGCCGGCAGGTAAGAAATGGTGCCATAAGCCGATTTTTTGAACCTGCTGCCATCTGTTGTCATTAACGAATGTTTGGCAGGCGGTTCGCTGCTAAACACTGCTTTTATCCCTTTATATATTTTCATGTACCTGAGTTGTTTCCTGATGTGTTGGGCCATGGTACAGTGGTGGGTCTTAGAAATGTCAACCACCTCAATTTTTGTAGGGTCCATTTTGCCACCCGCCCCCATGCTCGACACGATGCGTTGTTGGTTCAGGTACGCACTTTCAAGCAGGTACAATTTAGGGGTGATGCTGTCTATGGCGTCGATCACGTAGGTAAATTGTTGTTTCATGAATTCTTTCATTTCATCGGGATTTTTAAACTGATCCACAATGTGAACTGTAATGTCGGGGTTGATGAGTTGGATACGTTCACCCATTAAACGCGCTTTGTTTTGCCCGTGAGTGGAGGTAAGGGCCTGTAACTGCCGGTTGCGGTTGGTAGGGTCAACGGTATCTCCGTCGATGATGGTCATGGTGCCAACGCCGCTCCTGGCAATGGCTTCGGCTGCGTATGAGCCTACACCACCCAGACCCACGATGAGCACATGCGCCTGTATCAGTTTATTAATTCCTTCTTCGCCCACCAGCAGGGCTGTTCGTTCCATCCAGGATCTGTCCATCTTTTAATTATTGTTGGTACACTATTTAACCACAAAGCACTCAAAGGGTTTACACAAAGGGGCACAGAGAATTCAATCATTTTCACAATTGTACGGGCACAGCACCTTTGTGAACTCTGTGCCTTGCCTTCGTGTACTTAGTGGTTAACAGCGTACGAGTTTTTTAATCAAAGATTTTCCCCGGGTTTAAAATATAATTCGGGTCAAAAACTTTTTTTATGTTTTTCATGAGTTCAAGGTGAGCAGCACTGAAAACAATGGGTAAATAATTTTTTTGAACCAGCCCTATGCCATGTTCCCCGCTGATGGTGCCACCCAACGATTTACACAGTTCGAAGATCTCGGTAATGCCTTTGGGCAGGTCGTTCTCCCACACCTCGTCGCTCAAATCGCCTTTGATGATGTTCACGTGCAGGTTGCCATCCCCCGCGTGGCCATAACACACCGAGGTGAAACCATATTTTTTCCCTATTGCTTTTACGCCTTTTAAGAGAACTGGCAATTCGGCGCGGGGCACTACGGTATCTTCTTCCTTATAAACGCTGTTGCTTTTTACAGCTTCTCCCACTTTGCGCCTGATCTTCCACAAAGAGTTTTTTTGTTCGACACTTTCGGCGAACAAGATCTCGTCGCATTCATTGGCTTGCATCACACTGCTTATTACGTCGCAATCGCTCATCAGGATATCGGGATTGTTACCATCTACTTCTATCAGCAACAGGGCCTGCCAGGTGGGTTTTATTTCGTAACGATAACTATCGGTAGTACCCTCTCCCGAATATTTGATGCTCCAGTCGATGGCGTCACGTTCCATAAACTCCATGGCGCTCGGTGTGATCCCAGCTCTGAACACTTCACCAACGGCTTTGCAGGCCAGTTCGGCGCTGGTAAAAGGCACCAGCATCAACAGGTCATGTTTGGGCAAGGGCAATAATTTAAAAACAATTTTGGTCACTATGCCCAGGGTACCTTCGCTGCCTATCATGAGGTGGGTGAGGTTATAACCTGTGGAGTATTTCAGGGTATTCGCGCCGGTCCAAATGATCTCGCCATTCGACAACACCACCTCCAGGTTCAACACATAGTCGCGTGTAGTGCCATACTTCACGGCTTTAGGGCCACCGCTGCTGTGCGCGATATTGCCGCCCAGACTACAGCTACCCCAACTCGCAGGATCAGGCGGGTAGAAGAGTCCGAGTTTTTTTACCTCTTCCTGGAAAACATAGTTGATCACCCCGGGCTCCACCGTGGCCTGAAGATTCCTTTCGTCGATGGAAAGTATGCGGTTGAATTTTTCCATGCTGAGCAGTACACCGCCTTTTACAGGCAGGGCGCCGCCGCTCAGGCCGGTTCCCGCACCGCGGGTGGTGAGTGGAATACGATGGTCGTTGCAAATGCTGGCTATCGCGGCAACCTGTTGGGTATTTTGTGGTTTTACAACTACTTCAGCCAGAAATACCAGGTCTTCTGTTTCGTCTTGCCCGTATTTATCAAGCTGTTCAGGGGCAGAGCTGATAAATTCATCGCCAACGGCCTCCGCCAGCAGCCTGTAGGTTATTGACGTTAGTTTGTTATAATTATCATTCGGCATATACGCATGCTTGTTTTAAAGTTATTAAGTTTGAGTTTAAAATTAAAACAATGCAGGTTCAAAAAAATTATTTTTACGAATAACTATCAACCACATAGTATGATAAAAATTGATGTGGGCCAAAAAGAAATAAAACCTAAATTTTTAAACCGGCAGGTAGTTGAATGTTTTTGGTTTTTCCCATTAAACCCGCTGTTTTAAAATTATAAAATAAATAATTGTTCATCAACGTACATACACACGCCCAGCTCTACGACGCAAAAATTGAGATTGTCAATCTTGACCTGAGCGCGATCGACAAACCCAATTATTATTCATACGGCCTTCATCCCTGGCACATTGATAAGGATACCTGCTACGACAAGCTGGAAATACTGAAACGGGTCGTTTATGAAAGACGCTGCCTGGCGCTTGGTGAGTGCGGACTCGACAAATTAAGCACAGTGGCCTTCGCCCTTCAGGAAGAAATATTCATTGAGCAGATCAGGCTGGCCAACGAAGTAAAAAAGCCCCTGATCATACATTGTGTAAAGGCTTTTAACGAACTCATCAACTGTCTCAATCTGAACGACAATGCGGTGCCGGTGATTATACACGGTTTTAATAATAACGAGAACATTGCGCGTGTGCTGGTGAACGAGGGCTGTTATTTTTCTTTTGGCAAGGCCTTGCTGGGTTATGAATCGAATGCGGCAAAAGCCATAATCAACACGGGCAGGAAGAACTTTTTTCTTGAAACCGATGATGCAGACCTTTCAATTAAATACGTTTATAAAAAAGCCGCCGAATTGTTAAAAATAGACGAAGAGATCATTCAGCAACAACTGCAAAGCAATTTTGAAAGGGTGTTCAACATCAAAGTCTCCTGATTACTGAGGCTATTAAGATTATTACAGCAGCGCAGCAATTTAACTATCGCGAAGCTATTGCACGGCGAGTTTTATCACTTTATTAAACCCGGCAGAATTAAGTGTAAGTAAATAAATTCCCCTCAGATAAGCGTCGAGATTTACCTGCAAATCAAGTTGTTTGTTGCCCGACGGACCATAATCCACCAGCAATTTCCCCTGCAGACCCCTGAGCAATGCATAGAGCAAAACGATGTCATTTAACTCAGCCTGTACAAGGTAATGATTGTTGTCCATCGTTCTCATTGTTAATTTGTTTTGGGGCAGGACAAGTAGTTCGTTCCAGGTTTAATTATCGGCGACGGTAACAAATTTATAAGCAGTGTCTTTGCAGCCTGTGGTACTGGTTGCAATCAAAACAACTTTGTATTGACCGGGATTGGCGCAGGTAAAGAACGGGGGGGTCATGTTCGAAAAATCCTGGCTGGTTCCAAAGTCCCAGCAGCTTGTGAGCCCTTTGACCGATGTGTTATTGAATTGAACTGTGGGATCTATTCCCAGCTCAACAGTATCGGCACTGGTAAATTGAGCGGTCACAGCCATTTGCTGATTAATGGTATAAAAGGTTTGACTGTAATCGCAAAGGGCAACAGTATGCACTTCAAGTTCATAGTTGCCGTTATTTAAATTAAAAATAGCATCAGCGGTGAGCTTATTTAAACTTGTCTGGTAGGTGAGCCCTTTGCTTTCCAGTAATTGTTCCATGGACCGGTTCCGCTGCCGCTTACTTTTGCAAGTCCGTTGTTGTTGAACTCGCAGGATGGTTGCCTTACATGGGCTATAACATTACGACTGTTGAGCGTCACCCTGATGCTGAAACGGGCAACTGTAGTGGTATCGCTGAGGTCAAACATATAATCCGATACCCTCAGGTCGGTTGTGGCCGAAGTAAATTTATCGTACAATGTGATACAAGCCCCTGCCGGAAAAGAACTGATGTTAGACACGCTGATTGAGTAGTTGCCGTTGTAACCGGTGAGTGTTTTGAGGTCGCTGGTATAATTTTCGTAAAAAAGAAAAAAAATAAAAGATTTTCATCAATAAAGTCTATCTAGGTGATGTGGTTTTTTGCCTGAATTATACGTTCGTACGGCATACCGGCGAAAA
The DNA here is from genome assembly GCA_032273045.1 of Chloridella minuta. Taxonomy (NCBI): domain Eukaryota; class Xanthophyceae; order Mischococcales; family Pleurochloridaceae; genus Chloridella; species Chloridella minuta. The sequence continues at coordinate 40,771 of JAUKPQ010062402.1, read as the reverse complement.
AGGATTTATAATTAAAAAAATAATTGCGAATGTGAGAAATTGTGAATTTTTGTTTGGTTTTATTCAAATATGATTTGTAAAAAATGGCAGGCCACAAAAGATCTTTTCAGGAATGTTTTTTCGGGATCGGTGCATTATTCAGCTAACGGTTTTGCCTGTGACGGAGAGAATTTGTTTTGTTGCGGGGCGTAAATTAGAAATCTACTCGCTTGGCTTGTCCTTCACATACCTTCTCCATTTTTCGAGTACCGCCTGGATATCGGCAGGAATCTCGCTGTCGAAGAATAATTTTTCGCCGGTAATGGGATGCTTAATGCCCAGGGTTTTGGCGTGAAGGGCCTGTCGGGGTAACAGGTCGAAACAATTTTGAATGAACTGCTTGTATTTGGCCGTGTTTAAACCTTTAAGAATGATATCTCCACCGTACTCATTGTCGTTGAACAGCGGATGACCAATACTTTTAAAATGAACGCGGATCTGATGCGTACGGCCGGTTTCGAGTTTGCATTCCACCAGTGTGATGTAACCGAAACGTTCGAGCACCTTGTAATGGGTAACCGCGTGTTTGCCGTGCTCACTGCCTTCAGGAAACACATACATGACTTTTCTGTTTTTAAGATCACGCCCTACATTGCCAATGATGGTGCCGGTATCTTCTTTCAGATCTCCCCAGCAAATGGCAATATACTTGCGGTCCATGGTGCGGTCAAAAAAATCCTTAGCCAGCCTTACCATGGCCAGTTCGGTTTTGGCAGCGATGATGATGCCAGAGGTGTTTTTATCAATGCGGTGTACCAGTCCGGGCCGGTCTAAAAACAGGTCGTTGTTCAGTTTCGTTCTTGTTTTAGGCAAATTTGCATAATGATAGGCCAGCGCGTTTACCAAAGTACCGGTATAATTGCCGTAGGCGGGATGTACCACCATGCCGGGCTTTTTATTGATCAGAATAATATAATCGTCTTCAAAAACAATGTCGAGGGGTATATTTTCAGGCACCACTTCAACGCTGCGCGGCGGTACGCTCATCATGATAGAAATCTCGTCGAGTGGCTTTATTTTGTAATTTGACTTTACAGGTTTGCCATTCAGCAGGATATTGCCGGCTTCACATGAATTCTGAACCTTGGTGCGCGTGGTATTGGCAACACGCATCATGATAAACTTATCAATGCGCATGGTTTCCTGACCACGTTCTACTTTAATATGGTGATGTTCGTATAGGGGTTGTTCTTCATCCAGGTTGAGTTCACCTGCCACATCTTCCTCTTCAAATTCTGGCATCTGGCTTAGTGCTGAATGATTATTTTTTGTTGTTGCACTTTCCTTCCGTCAACTGTCAGTACCAGCAAGTACATGCCATTGCTCAGGGAGCTGGTGTTGATCATTTGGTCAGGATGCACGATTGTACCCGCGCTTATTTGCTCACCTATTACATTCACAAGGTAAAAGGCGGCATTTTCTGCCTGTTGGGTTCTGATAATCAACTGGTCGGAAGCGGGATTTGGAAAAACTATAAAAGGATTGTTTTTATCAGCCACACCCTTAGCAATGCCAACAGGCGGTGGCGGTAACGTTTTACCGAAAACCGGCCTGATCATCACTGAGCCTTTTTCGGTTGATTGGGTCCATCCTGAGCCTGAATCATAATAGGTGGTGGCGCTGTGGTCGGTATTCATGTCGAAACCAAAAGTAATATAGTCGGCAAATTGCTGAATCCCTATGTAATAAGTACCGGGCTGCAATAATTTTGGGCGAACCAGTTTAAATTCGGCGAACGAACGGTCGGGTGCCAGATTGTAATATTTTGGCCTGAAAATGGTGTCTCTGAATTGTAAGATGCCGGGACCATTGGCACCAGGTGACCATACAGCGATTCTGAACCCCAGAGAATTGGTTTGTGATTGAACGCTGGATACCGGATCAAAATAAATCCTGGCTCCCAAAAAACTATCGGCCACATTTACATTTATTTTAATGGCTATTTTCCCACCGGCCGCGTTGATGTAATAACCGGCCTCAGCGCTGCCATCATCCAACGCATAATAATTCCTGAACTTCTGGTATTGAATCACAGTGTCGTTTTCGGCGATAAAATCGGCCGAGGAACCCGATCTGAAAATGTAATGTTTGATGCGGTAATCAATGCTGTCTGGCATCGGGGGAAATGTGTATGTAAAAGGCGGGCTGGCGTGATTCACATTGTTATCGTAGCCCCCCGGCTTAAAAGGGTTTAATACAAAAGCCCCGCCGGTATAGGCGTGTAAGATCGGCGAGGTGGAGGTGTCTATCTTATATTCATAGGTCATATTTACACCAAGAATGCCGTTATTTTTTATCTTTACCTTGTTATTGCTTACCCTTTCACTTGGCGAATACTGCTCCCAGGGCATTGCCGAATAGTCTCTCAGGAATGGTGTTGGTACGTAAGCAAATGCAATGTCGTTGTAAGCAGTGTCATTTTTTCGGCTCCTGTCCTTATCAAGATAAATATAGTCCAGGTGCCAGTGATCATAATTGCCGGTACCTGCTGACTTGTTTCTGAACCTGAATTTAAAACCATCCTTTAAATAATCCGCCGAATCGATCTTCACAAAACCCCGCTTAAAAACAGTATCGTAAATGTTGCCATTGGCATTGCCTTTAGCGTACCAAACCGAGTTGATCCATTGATTTTTACCCGGACTAAAAAAATCGAGCACCAGGCTGTCGGTTAATTCGGGGGGGTCGCCATAACCGCGGGCCTGGTAATAGAAAGAAAGGGCTAGGCTGTCTGCAATCTGAAGTGTTTGTGATGTGGCGGTAGTCAATAGATTGATCGCCCTCGATGTAAGTGTGTCTGATTCACGCGACAGCGCGTTGTTTGTAACTGTGGGAAAATAAGGAAAACCGAATTTGTTGAGACCGTCGAAGGTTGCTACACCAATGCTGGGCGGGGCAATGCCGTATCCCGAATTAACGTAAGCCATTTCATCGCTCCATTTATTTTGGTCAGCGTAACTTCTGGTAGGTGAATAATAAAAATCCTCAAGAAAAGGAATGTTGAGCGACGCAGACAGGGTTTTGTATGCAAGGGGCGCAGCTAACTGTTTTTCAGCAGCCAGGTCGCGGTGAATATAATTGAGATTATAATTCAGCGGCTTGAGTGCCTCCTGGGCGAAGCCGCCAAGGGTGGTAAACATCAAAATAAATACGGTCCTAAACATCATTCCTTGTTAAAATCGGGCTCTTCTACCTTGCTGCTATCTGAGTAAATATTATAAAAATTATCTTTTCGTCCAATGACCAGGTCAACAACGCTGCCTTTTTTTATGTCTTTGCCCGGCTCAATTTCTTTTCCGTTAATGAGTTGAGCCATCACACAACCATTACAATCCGCCTTTTTTTCTATCATTTTTCCCACCTTCAGCCCGTAGGTTGTTACTATCAGCCTGGCTTGCCTTTCACTTTTATCTATCAGTTTCGGCATTTTGATCTGTGGTGCAAGCATACCTGTAACGTAAAGGTATACTGTTCTATTGTGTTTAACTTTGATATTTGGTTCAGGATCTTGCCTTAAAACGATGCCTGATTTTTCTTTGGGGTCGTAAATGCTGTCGATGATCTGGTACCCTACGTTTTTATCGGCAACAAATTTTTCGAGCTTGCCAATGGCCTGACCTTTGAAGTCGGGAACGGTGACAAATTCACCATGCTCGGTGTATGAAGACAGCCAGTGGATCACGCCAAAAAAAAGCAGGAAGATCACCAAGAGGATCAATCCAAAATTTAAAAAAAACTGCTTTGATTTTATAAACGAAAGAAAAGCTTGCATCAGACGCTAAAGCTATGAATTTATTTTTTGGAGCTCAAATTTTAAATGTGCTCCGGGTGCGGCTCATGAATGAAGCCCTTTACGACCACGATCACCATTGCCCCGACAATTTGTTCGGTCATTTGCCAGATGCAATCCACCATCAGGTGCTGTGCGCTGAGGTGTCTTGTTAAAGAAATATTCACGATGGTGGCAATCATAAACAATGAAAACCCACCGATCAGGCCACAAAAAATACCACGCACCAGGAAGTTTTTTACTTTTTTCATCAAAGTAGACTCGTAAAGCAGATAAATCCCGGCACCAAACAACAAATACGTAATGGCAGCGAAGGTTACAAACCAACTTACAGGGAAATTAAGGCGTTGGAAATCATTTAAAAATATACCATGCCACAGGTAAAATAAAATGAACATTACTAGGGCGGAAAAAAACCAGGAAACAAAAAACCGTAAACTAAATTTCATGCAGTACAAAGGTAAAAAATATTTGGCATGTTTTTGATAAAACTTGCTAAAATCATCAATTTATCGATTAAAAGTATTGTTTTGTCTATTAAGATGTATGTTTAGGCTAATTGGTTCCGCTGCGCTAAATTTTAATAAAAAAGCCAGGTTTTCAATAAATAAAAGCCCTTGTGTTTTTCAAAAAAGAGCCATTTTGCAATAAATTGTTATGGGTACTTGTGATGCCAATAATTAATTCAATATAATTCCGGTTGTGTTTTCCTTTGCCAATCAGTGCGTGTTTGTTGCTGAACTGGCGCAAACAAATGCCTTTTGCGATCTGGGGCCTCGTGTATATTTCTGATTTTCTGTTCAAACTGCGTGACCTGGCACCCACCTGTTTCCTCCCGGTTTGCCAAAGCCGCTTGTTAAAACGTTTCCAGTAAGGTTGCTTCCTTTGTCAGCAATCAGCACCTTCTTTATTGTTGCGCTAACGATTCTGGTGGTGCCGCTGATATTTCAGACCTCTTGTTATTGAGGCAAGCCATAGTGGCAAAAAAACACCTTTGCCCAAATGATTTGTATGTGCCTTCATTTGCCTGATTAAAAGGGTTGATGTATTAACAGAAATTTGTGCTTCTTAATGATTGAGGTGTAGGCGTTCAGCTTTTTATAGCAGGTGATAAGCCAGCCCCAAAGGTGAAAAACCCGGCCAATTCTGCGTGAACTCTGAAAACACCTGAACCATTCTTAAAACTCACGTAAATGAATTATATTTGTAAATATGCGTCTATTTAAAAAGATCTGTCTTTTTGGAGTATTGTTACCTTTGTTTTTTAGTTGCAGAAAACCCACTGTGGCGAACTGGGACGTGGATGTGGCGCTGCCCCTGGTTAACAGTCAGCTCAACATTAAAAATTTTATAGGGGATTCTATTTTTAAGGCTGATAATACCGGCTTGTTAAACCTGGTGGTAAACCGTGAGATCACCGCCATCAAACTCGATTCTCTGATCGCGATTCCCGACACGGCTTTTGTGAGGTCGTTTACAGTTTTTGTAGGCTTACAACCTGTTAAAGTGGCGCCGGGTAAATCTTTTAACCAATTTCCCTCAACTGAGATAGACTTTAATATTAACAACGGGGTTGCCCTCAAAAGGGTGGACATGCGCAGCGGACTGCTCTCAATAGCCTTCAGTAACACCCTCACACAGCCGCTGGACATGACCTACATGATTCCCAATGCCACGAAGAACGGCCAGCAGTTCACAATTTTTGAGACCATTCCACCGGGAAAGAATTCGCTGGTGAAAGAATACGACCTTTCTGGTTTTTCGTTTAATATGACCGGCCTCACAGGATTTGGTTACAATTCCATCAGCCAGACCTATACCATGGCCATAAGTCCCGGCGCCGATACCGCCCTTGTTGGTAACGGTGAAATCGCAAGGATTGAAGTGGGTTACAAGAAACTGGTGCCACAATACATAGAAGGCTATTTCGGGCAACAAGTCATTAAAGTACCGCTCGATACCGCCAAGCTTGACCTGGTTAAAAATTTTTACGCCTCAAATTTTTTGCTGAACGATGCCAACCTCAAATTCAGGATCCTGAATGAATTTGGCGCCGAGTTCAGCGCTGCACTTTCAAACATTAAGTCCATCAATTCACTGCACAATACTTCGGTGGCGCTTACTACCGGACAGTTATCTTATATCAATATCAACCGGGCCACAAAATCGGCCGGCACGGTATATCCGAGCATTAAAGAGATCGAGCTCAACAAACTCAACAGCAACATTTTGCCGTTTCTCTCCAACCTTCCGGACAAATTGACCTCCGAGGGTATCGTTAAAGTTAATCCCCTGGGTAATATTTCGGGTTACAATGATTTTGCTTTTTACGACAAGGGCATTCATGTGATTGCCGACATTAATATTCCTATGCGCTTCAACGCCGATTATTTCAGGTTAAAATCAAACACGGTGGTTGACTTTAAGGATGTTGAACAACTGGACAATGTGAAATCCGGAAATTTTGTGATCAATGCCACCAATGGTTATCCTTTTAAAGCCAGGTTGCAGGCTTATCTCCTCGACGAGGCGGGTAAAACCATAGATTCATTGTTTGTGCCCGGCAAAAATACCATTGAGGGTGGGCAGCTCGATAACAATAACAAAGTGGTGGCGCCTTTCTTTTCAAAGGTGCTGGTGCCGGTTGATGCAGCCAAGATCGCGAGCCTGCGGAAAAGTAAGTCTATCCAGATCATTACTTATTTTTTAATGCCGCCCAATCCGCCAGATATTACGATTTATGAGGACTATCAGTTTAAGGTGAACATTGTGGCTGAGTTAACCTATAACGTGGAAAGAAAATGAGAACGGCTATTCAACCACAAAGTTCACAAAGGATTACACAAAGTTCGCGGAGAGGCTTAGACAATTTCTTTGTGTTTTTTGTGCGCCTTTTTTCTTTGCGTACTTTGTGGTTTCTGGGTCTGTTATTTTGTTTTCAGGCTAAAGCCCAATACAACAGCCAGTTTTTAAACTACGGCCAGATAGGGCGGGGTGTTTCGGTGAATGTTGATTTCGATGCAGGCAGCAATGGCATGAGCAGTGGCCTGGTAAACAAACTGGTGTGGGGCGGGTATATCGACAATGATCTTAAAAAGGCTTCTTCAAAATACCTGCGCGCGAAAAATAATTTCGGAATCAATTTAAATTATGATGTAAGTGCATTTTTAAAGGGCAACAGCAAATTCGATTTTTTAGTGAGTTTTAAGAACCAGGAAATAGTCAATGCCACCTATTCACGCGATATGTTCAACCTGATGTTTTACGGGAATCAGTCTTATATGGGCAAAACGGCCGATCTCAGTAACTGCAATGTGAACGCGCTGAGGTTCCAGGAGGTTAAGTTTGGCGCCATGATGCACAAGGTGGACTCGGTGGGAAAAATAGGGGTGGCCCTGTCTTTCATCAAAGGTGAACAATTGTTCTTTATCAAAACGGGCAAGAATTCCAGTCTTTACACCTCAAGCGATGGCAGCGAAATCCTGCTTAACTCCAATTTCAGCATGGCCCTGAGCGATACCAACAGAAAAAACCTCACCAGTTTTAACGGGGTGGGAGCGAGCGCGGACATTTTTTTTGAGACCACCTATAAAGGCAGCCTCGGGAAAAAAAGTGTATTGGTTGTGAATGCCAACAACATTGGTTTTATACACTGGCAGAACCAGAGCGTGCAGTACAACAGCGATTCGGTATTCAGGTACACGGGTTATAACGTGAACAGCATATTCGATCTCAAAGATTCAACCATAAAAAGAATTAACGGCGACAGCCTGCTGCGTAAAGTATCGAACGCACGCAGCGAAGATTTTAATGTCAACATCCCAACCAACCTGGTGATCGTTAATAAGATCTATTTCAGCGACGCTTTTAAATTGTCGCTGGGCTTCAGGTATATTTTTAATGCCAATTACAAACCCTACATATTTTTGGAGCCCGAATACCGTTATAAACAGGTTACCTTTGCCTTACACATCGGTTACGGCGGTTACGTTCGGGTAAATGTTGGTACTTCGGTTACCTGGAACAGCAACAACTGGTTTTTAAAAATAGGAAGCAACAGCCTGCAAGGTTATATTTTCCCTAAAAGCGCATTTGGTCAAAGTTTGTTTTTTAGTTTCGCAAAAAAGTTTAAATGATGAAGAACCTGCTATTAATTTTAGGCCTCTTGTTTTTTGCATCCACAGTGGCACAGCCCCCTTCGAGGTTCTATACTAAATTTGGCAGCAATGGTGATGATATCGGCTACTCGGTAAAGACAACCCTTGACAAACAATATATCATTGCCGGAAGTACTTCGAGCTTTGGAAGTACTGATGTTTATCTGGTAAAACTTGACAGCATGGGCTTGCCTATTTGGAGTAAAAACTTAGGAGGAGTTGGCATCGATGTTGGTAAATCTGTGATTCAATTACCCGACTCTGGTTTTGTGGTTGCCGGCTATACCAATTCCTTTGGAGCGGGTGGTTACGATGCTTATTTAATTAGGACTGATAAAAACGGCAACCTCCTTTGGCAAAGGACTTTTGGAGGTACTGACTGGGACTTCGCCAACGACCTGGTTTTAACGTCAAATGGTAATATTGCATTAGTTGGAAATACCAGTAGTTTTGGAAATGGGAAAAAGGACGGGATGATTTTGATTTATGACTACTCTGGAAATATTTTAAAACAAAAATTCTATGGAGGTGCCGAAAATGAAGAGTTTAAATCAATTATTGCAACAATCGATGGTTTTTTAGCAACTGCCGGATATACGGAAAGTTACTCTGATACATTAGGAGATCATTATTTTCTGAAACTAGATTTAAACGCAGATACTCTTTTCACGAAAAAGTTTGGAAATCCCGGTAAAAGTCACTTAAACGATCTAGTGCAATTTCCAAATGGAAATTACATTTTAGTCGGCTCAGAAACTTATACTAATTTGCCTTTTACTCAATCATACAGAACTTATATCAATGCGCAAGGCACCCTTGTTGTGTGGCACGGGAATTCAACTACATCCAGTGACGAAGAGGGTTGGAAGAGTGTCACAAAATCAATTTTTGGTAGTGCTAGAACTTCCACTTTAAGAGATTTTTATAAAAACGGTTTCAAAAAACAGGGCGGCATTTTTTCAAATGCATGGGATGATTTTTACCCAGCGATTGTAAACGAGTTTGGAGGTGGAGAAGACGAACGGCTATATTCCCATGAAGGGACGAAAGATGGAGGATTCATTTGCGTGGGATCTACTCGCAGCTTTGGAAGTATTGGTGAAGATATTTTTATAATTAAACTAGATAGTACCATTATAAACTATGCACAGATCGTTGGTATTCAAAACTCAGTAGCAAAGGGCAGAAGCAATCCGATAATATATGCAACAGAATCTGAAATTCAACTATATTTTAACACCAATCGCATACCCGACAACATAGAAATAATCAGTTTGGATGGCAGACTCATACACAAGTTTAGTGATGTAGGTGAAAAATTTAGTGTTAATGTCCAAAACTTGATGAGTTCACTCTACTTATTTAAATTTAACTATTCTGACCGCAATTGTTTCATAGTTAAAATCCCAATTCAGTGAAGCGAATTATTGTAATCTTTATTATAGCGATAACAATAAAATTTATTTATTTCCTTTTTGCATGGATATCTGGCTATGGATCTGAATTGGATGTGTTTAGGAGGAACGATAGTTTCTGGTACGAAAAAGTTGCAGTTAGCGGGCATTCTAAAATCACGCCGGATCAACTTGGAAGTTGTAAAGAAAACGAGTTAAAACAATCCTATTATGCGTTTTTCCCTCTTTATCCTGTTATAGTAGGTGGAACCATGAAATTGTGCGGAATTTCCTTCAATAAAGCAGCCTTTTTCTACTCGATTGTATTTTCCTTATTGTTATTTTTTGTTTTTTTTAAATTTATATATGCAATATCTCAGTCAGAGAAAATCGCATTTAATTCAACACTAATTCTCATGCTTTTTCCTTTCCATTACTACTTTTCCGTTTATTATACCGAGGCATTATTTCTGTTACTGTTAGTCTGCGCTTTTTTTTCGATAGAACAAAAAAAGATGGTTCAATTTTCCTTTCTTTCATCTTTATTAGTTTTAGTGAGGCCAAATGGACTTTTCATGCTAATACCATTATTTATTTTTTTTATTGAAGGGAAACAAAGACTAGATTTTTCTCAATTGACAAGGTTAATTTTTAAACAATTTCGCAGTATGACTTTCTTTGCGGTACCCGTTATAGTTTTTGTACTTTACTGTACATATCTAAAAATGATGACCGGTGATTTCTTTGCATATAAAACTGCTCAGGCGGGATGGTGCAGAGAGACAGTGTTCCCATGGGTTCCGATTTTACGAAGTTCAACTTGGATGGATTATTTTAACTCGGCTTACCTGTTGTGTTTTTTTGTTGTGGGCATTTTTTATTTTAAAAAGATACCATTGAGTTTTTCCGCATTGATTTGGATTAGCCTTCTTCTTCCGTTAACTGCCAATTCTATCACATCACCTAGATTTATTTCAGCTGTGTTTGTTTTTTCATTCATCTTCGGGAAAATAATTCATAAAAATTATCCAATTGTCAATGCTTTGTTATTTATCCTTTTCTTTTTAGCGCAGATGGTTTCGTTTCAATTTTGGTTAGCGGGAAGCAGTTTTAGTTATTAATTTTCTTGTCAAGTAATAAAGTGGAAAACCAATTGACAGGTTTTGCATTTTTTTAATTCAGCGAAACACATGGCATAATTCTTCCACCCCTTTTAAGTAAAAAATATCACCACAAACAACCAAAATATCGTATAATTTGTTAGTTTTGATTCCTAATTAAAGAAAAACTCGGTGAAATGGGTTTAAATTGTTAATATTAAGGCAAATTTTAACTCTTGATGAAAAAATTATTTTTGGTACTGCTTGCCGTTTTTTTTGGCCTTGGCGCTTTTTCACAGATTACCAATGTGCGCAAATGGCGCAAAACAGAAAAAGATTCTTTAAACCAGGCCCTGCTCATGTACGAGGAAAATCTTTTCCTGCAAGCCCTGCCGGTATTTGAATCTATTTTAAAAAATCATCCCAACGAACAATTCATACAGTACAGTTACGCCAAATGCGCGCTATACCGGTCAGACAAGCACGAAGACGCCTACAAATACCTTTCGGAGATCTACGCAAAAAATAAAAAAATAGACGAGATCGATTACGACATAGCAAAGGCTGCGCACTTTGTGAACAAACTCGATGAGGCAACCACTGCCATTAACCTGTACCGCGGAAAAAAACTATCACCAGAAAATAAAGCCAAAGCCGAGCTCTTAAAACGTTATATCGACCATGCCGACTATTGGGTCGGGAAACCCACCAGCGCGAAGATCTCTAACTCCGGTGATGCTATTAATTCTGAGGGTGAGGAATATGTGCCCGCAATCACAGCCGATGAATCTACATTAATTTATACCTATGTGGGCCCCAAAAGCCTTGGGGGATTGATGAATGACCAATCTCAGTCAGACCCGCTCGGCGCCTACCATGAAGATATTTATATGTCGGTGAAACAGAACAATGAGTTCGCACCGGCCTCTGGTCTGGCAAACATTAACACCGATGCACACGATGCGGCCATATCACTTAGCAACGATGGCTCAGTTTTATTTATTTACCGCGATAATACCGACGATCATGGAGATATTTATGAGAGTTTTTTAAATGGCACCACCTACAGCAGTCCCAAAAAAATAAAAGGTCTTGTGAATTCCTTTTCATGGGATGGGCATTGTTCTTTATCACCCGATGGCAGAACCCTGTATTTTTGCAGTGAAAGAGGCGGGGGTTACGGGGGACGCGATATTTACAAAGCAACCATGCTGCAGGACTCAACCTGGGGAAATATTGTGAACCTTGGAGATTCGATCAACACAACGTTTGATGAGGACGCGCCATTTATGCACCCCGACGGTGTGACCCTGTATTTTAGCTCGAAGGGCCGCAGCAGTATGGGCGGTTACGATGTTTTCAGGTCGGTAATGAACGCCGATTCAACCTTTAAAACCACCGAGAACCTTGGATTTCCTATCAACTCGACCGACGACGACGTTTATTTTGTGCTCGCAGCCAATAACAAACAGGCCTATTACAGTAGTGGCAGAGCCGGTGGCAAAGGTTTAAAAGATATTTACAGGATTGAACCCAACTTTACCAATAAAGCGGCCCTTGTTTTGGTAAAGGGCATCGTAAAAGCCGGTAACGCTGGCGTAGCATCGGCCATCACTGTAGAGGTCAGCTCAAGGAACAATGCGCCCTACAAAAGCTTTTACTCCAATTCAGCAAGTGGGGCTTATCTGGTGTCGCTTCCTGCCGGTGCGGCCTACAAACTTACTTACAACTACCAGGGCCAGGCGCCACAAACTTTGAATGTTGACGCCACTTCGGTGACTGATTATACAGAGAAAATAAACGATGTTACTTTTATGGCTGGTGCTGACGTGCCTGTGGCTTCGCAACCAACGCTGGCGCCGCAGACCCTTGATTCGGCTGCTGTTGCTTCAGCCTCAACAGACGCAAAAACGTCAAAATTAAACAAAGAAACGGTAGTAAAATCGCCTAAAGAGGAATTTGTGCCTCAAACCAAATTCCAGGTTAAAACCATGAATTATGTGGATAAGTACGGTGACATCAAAGCCGATGACCTCGATTTTAAAGTGCAGATAGGTGCCTTTAAAAATGCCGACAATATTACTTACCCCAATCTTGAGGAATTTGGTAAACTTCAGAAATTAGTGACTGAAGAAGGGCTGACAAAAATATTTATCGGGGGCAGTTTTAAGACCCTCAGAAAAGCTTTTGAATTCAATAAAAAGATCATCGCCGCAGGGCAGAGCGACGCATTCGTAGCCATGACCTATAAGGGAAAACGTTCGTCGCTGGAGGAATTGGAGAGTTTGGGGATTTTTAAAACGAAGTAGGCCTTGTTTAACTGAAAAGCACTGCGGATTAAATAACCACAAAGGTTCACAGAGGAACGCAAAGGTCTGAATCGTAATTAAATCACCCTAACACAAGAGCGCTGCAATAATCAACCGTGTTTTGTTCATGCCATTTTGTGAAGTTTGTTGTTTTTCTTCGACATTACAACCTATCGTTTATTACCCTTTTGATGCCATTTTTGAGTCTCAAGACATTGAAATTTATTATCAGTCCTAATTTAAAATTGCCCAATTTCATATAGGTTAAGGTTTGGGCCAAATGGATTTCATTGATTGACTGTGAACTTTTTAACTCAAGTACTAATTTGCGTTCAACCAATAAGTCAATTCTATAACCACAATCCAATCTTACACCTTCGAAAATTAAAGGTAGTGGCTTTTCTTTTTCCACAAATAATCCAGACGAAGCTATTTTGTAATACAGACATTCTTTATAGGCATTTTCAAGTAACCCTGGTCCCAGGACAGTATGAACATCCATTGCTAATCCGATAACTTTGTTTGAAATGGCATTTTCCATCATAAATCATTTGTTTCTTTCATTACAATCATTAAGCCCATAGGCCGGGGCAAATAAAAGAAAATTCCTGCCTCGTGGATTTGAAATGTTACCACGTAATTGGTTTCTGAAAGAGCGTAAATAGCGAATATATAAATGATACTTTTAAAATTTTAGGAGTAATTTCCGATTTTCGGGTCAAATTATTAATTGATGTCCCATTCTTTGTGGCTCTTTGCGCGCTTTGTGGTTGAAAGCCAGTGTGTAGGAAAGATATGTGCATTTTAAAGTTTCCAGTCTCTATTTTTTCTGTACTTTTACATACAGTTTTTAAAAATTCTCCCGGTAAGTTATCGGATTAAACTGTATGTCAACCAACACTAAATATATCTTTGTTACCGGCGGTGTAACATCTTCACTCGGAAAAGGAATTATCGCAGCATCACTGGCCAAACTACTTCAGGCACGCGGCTTTACAGTAACCATTCAAAAATTAGATCCCTACATCAACATCGATCCGGGCACTTTAAACCCCTATGAACATGGTGAGTGTTACGTGACCGACGACGGGGCTGAAACCGATCTGGACCTGGGGCATTATGAGCGTTTTCTCAATGTGGCTACATCGCAGGCCAACAATGTAACAACCGGCAGAATTTACCAATCGGTGATTGAAAAAGAGCGGAAAGGCGAATTTCTTGGAAAAACCGTGCAGGTGATCCCGCACATCACCGATGAGATCAAGAACAGGATCAAATTGCTTGGCAAAACCGGGCAATACCAGTTTGTGATTACCGAAATTGGCGGCACCGTAGGCGATATTGAATCATTGCCTTATATTGAAGCGGTGCGTCAGCTGAAATGGGAAATGGGGCATGATTGTGCCGTGATCCACCTGACCTTGCTGCCTTATCTGGCTACATCGGGAGAGTTAAAAACAAAACCCACCCAGCATTCGGTGAAATTGTTGCTGGAATATGGCGTGCAGCCCGATATCCTCGTTTGCCGTTCTGAGTACAACATCACCAAAGACATCAAAAGGAAGATAGCGTTATTTTGTAACGTTTCGCCGGAGGCGGTTATTGAAGCCCTGGATGCGCCCACCATCTACGAGGTGCCCTTGTTAATGGAAAAAGAAAAACTGGATGAGATCGTTTTAAAAAAATTAAACGTTTCAACAGCGTCGGAGGTGCATCTCGAAAAATGGAAACACTTTCTCGATCAGTTTCACAATCCGGAGAAGGAAGTGACCATTGGCCTGGTTGGTAAATATGTTGAGTTGAAAGAATCATACAAGTCAATTGCCGAAGCCTTTATTCACGCTGGTGCTGTTAACGATTGCCGTGTAAAGGTGGAGTGGATCCACAGCGAAAGTCTTACCGAAGACAATGTGCAGGACAAGTTTAAAAACCTGCAGGGCATTTTAGTTGCTCCCGGGTTTGGTAACCGTGGCATTGAAGGAAAGGTGGCTGCGATCAGGTATGCCCGCGAAAACAATATTCCTTTTTTGGGAATTTGTCTCGGTATGCAATGCGCAGTAATTGAATTTGCCAGGAATATCCTGGGACTCAAAGATGCCCACAGCCGCGAAATGAATCCTGCCACCAATAGTCCGGTGATAGATCTTTTGGAGGCGCAGAAAAATATTTCGCACATGGGAGGCACCATGAGGCTTGGCGCATACCCTTGCAAAATCGAAGAGGGCACGCTGGCATACAGCATTTATAAAAAACATGAAATTTCTGAACGCCACCGTCACCGGTATGAATTCAACAACGAGTACACTAAACAATTTACCGCCGCCGGCATGGTATTGTCAGGCATTAACCCTGATGCCGGTTTGGTGGAGATCATCGAGTTGCCTACACACAGATTTTTTATTGGCGTGCAGTTTCACCCGGAGTACAAGAGTACTGTGGAAAACCCTCACCCTTTATTTGTGAGTTTTGTAAAGGCTGCGTTAAATTAATGGAATTATCGCCCATAGGTTATTTCAGCAAAACGCATGGTGTTAAGGGCCAGCTAATCCTCAGAACTGAGAGTGATTTTGACCTTGAAGCCTTAAAAGTGTTATTCGTGGAGGCGGCGGGGGCCAAAGCGCCTTATTTTCTGAGTGCATTTAAAGAAAACAATACCGGCATCATCATTTCGCTTGAAGACATTGATGCGGTTGAAAAAGCCAAATTGTTGTTGGGAAAAAAAGTGTTTATTGACGCGGCGCTGATCAGCGAAGAAGCGTCAGAGACTGATATACTGGGATTTGAACTCATCGACAAACAGCATGGATCGCTTGGCGCAATAATCTCTAGCTCTGATAACGGCCAACAGGTATTGGTAAGTGTTAATTACAAAGGAAAAGAAGTGATTTTACCCCTGGTTGAAGCATTTATTGAAAAGATAGACGAAAATGAAAAAAAAATCTTTTTTAATGCCCCGGATGGCTTGATAGATGTGTATCTTGGCGATAAAGAATAAATTTGAAAAAAGTGTGGATTTGAGCTGGAAATTACTTAAATTTGCAATCCAAATTCAGAAAAGCTCTGAAGAAACGTCAGGTTAGGTGGATGAGTGGCTGAAATCACCGGTTTGCTAAACCGGCGTACGGTGTTAAGCCGTACCGGGGGTTCGAATCCCCCCCTGACCGCCACAGAAGCAGAAAAAACCCTTTCGGTAATTCCGGGAGGGTTTTTTCGCTTCGTGGCGGGCCTGAAGTGAAATTGCGAAGCGATTTCTACTTCAGGAAATACCTTATAGTTCGAAATGTGTCCCTTTTTTCCCGCACTGAAGCAGAAGCACCCCACGCAAGTGGGGTTTTTTGTTTATAGCAGCAGCGTAGAAAGCTTTGCTTTATAAAGCGGATGTTGAAAACAAAAAATACCCGGAGGGTGCTTCGCTTCAGTGCGAGCCCCAACCGCCGGATCAGTTAGCAGCGCGAGCTAATCCCCCCCTGACCGCCACAGAAGCAGAAAAAACCTTTTCGTCCAAATAGCTATCGGGATTTCAGGAGGGTTTTTTCGCTTCGTGGCGGGCCTGAGTCAAATTACAAAGGGATTTCTAAATAAGTGAATAAATGATGCTTCGGACTTTGGAGCACTTATAACTCGAAAAGCGCACCGTTGGTGCGCTTTTTTAATTTAATGCCGTTTTACGTTTATGGCACACGATGAGATCAGCTGTAATTCGATTTTCTATCAAACCTCAATTTACTTTCTCAATATAATTTTTTAGTTCTAGATTCATTTTTTTCAAATCCTTTTGGTGCAAGTTTCATGGCAGGTATTTGTTTCATAATTATTGAAATTATGCCTCGGTATTCTTCACGATTGACCAATAAAGTTTTGTCATTGTCTAAATATTTTAGTTCAAAAAATGCTCACCATCAAAAACTCCTGGAAAACCAGTAATAGCTATCCAAGCAAATTGTTGTTTTTCTTTCCAATGCGATATTTTTGGATGAAACTCATAAGGAGCAGTGCCTGTAACCGAAAGTTTTAGATGAATTTGCTCATTCAATGAAATTTTGCCGTCTAAATGAAACAGTTGCGAATTCCATTTGTTATAATTTGGAAGATCTATAACAGTTTCCCAAACTTTTTCAAGAGGTGCATTAATGGTAACGTCGTTCTGCACTTCAAATTTAGTTCTACTCAAAATGACGCGTGTTAAAGCAATAGCTGTTAACATGGCCCACATTTTTTTTATTTTTAAATTTATATACCGTTGTGATTCATTTTATGCAAAACTACAAGCTGCGTCGATGCGGTGTTCAACATTTTTCGCAACAGTGGTTAAGAATTTTGTTAATATTCCAATTCAAATATTTTGTTAAATTTAATTGTATGTACAATTAATGTTTATATATTTGTGTTGCAATGAAATTAGTAGACGAATTAAAACAAACGAAGCCGTTTAAGAGTGAAATGCAGAAATTGGTTCTAAATATTTCTGTTACAAGTAGTTGGCTAAATTCTGTTTTTTCTGAAAAATTAAAACCATTCGATATAAGTCCGCCACAATACAATGTACTTCGTATATTGAAAGGCAGACACCCCGATTGTTATTGCAATCAGGAAATTACCCAGCGTATGATCGACAAATCTTCAAATGCCACAAGAATCGTTGACAAACTGGTTAAAAAAAAATTGGTGAGTAGATCTGAAGATAAAAGTGACAGAAGGTCTGTAAATATTAGAATAACTGATAAAGGAATTAAACTTTTAACTGACATTGACAAAACGCCATTTTCAGATAAAACGAAAATGAAGGATTTTAATGAGGAGAAAGCGAAGTTGATGAATGAGTGGTTGGACGAACTTAGGGGGTAAAAAAATCCGACAAAATGGTTGTACATACAAACATAATTTAAATAAAAACCAATAACTAAAAAAAATAACATGACAACAAAACTAAACTTCAAACAATCCATCATGGCTGGCTTGACAGCAGCAGGTGTGGCAACGGTAGTAAACGCTATCCTTTTTTTCATTTTTCATGCATCCGGAGTCCTGGTTGACACTATTTTTATTCAGCCAAACCAACCATTAACAGTAGTGCCGGTTGTTATCTCGACTCTAATGCCAGCAATTATTGCAACATTAGTTTTCTTTTTACTGGAAAAGTACACTAAAAACGGGTGGAAAATATTTAAAGTTATAGCTTTAATTTTAATGGTTATCACGTTCATTAATCCTTTTGTAGGTATTCAGGGAGTTACCCATGGATATGCTGTGGTACTTGACTTTATGCATGTGGTGGTTGTTGGCTCTCTTCTCTACTTTATAGGAAAAGCTGTAAAAAAGAATTCAACTCATTGAAAATGCGGATTGCTCTAATACTAATTCTTTCGGTATTGGCTTTTATAAGTTGTGATTCGCAAACTAAAACTGAAAATAATTTGAAATCAGAATTCATCCATAAAGATTCAACTGTGCCTGTTATGGTTATATTTGGTGGAAACCCCAAAATGCGTGATCATGTCGTGGGCATGCTCGAGGAATTTGGAAAAGTAACTGTTTATGCAACACTTAGCGAGGAAGAAGGTATAAACCGTTTAAAAACGCTGCCAAAAGTGGATTTTGTTCTGATTGGCGGAAAGTATGATGAGCAACAACGTGTTAGAATCAGAAAGTACGTTAAAGAAAATCTTCCAGGTACATTTATCTCGGAACCAGGAATAGACTATCCTTATGGCGATGAAGGCGTGAAGAAGGATTTAACTACGAAACTTAATTTAAAATAAATTGTAATAATGAGCTATTATTTGGAAAAGGAGATTCTCGGAAGTATCGGCAGGCAAAAATACCTCTGTAATATTACCTGGCGAAACGGAACCATACTGATGGACGAACCCGAGCATCTACAAGGTAAAGATTTGGGGCCTGATCCGTATACAACATTATTGGCTTCACTTGCTGGATGCACGCTATCAACACTGAGAATGTATATCGATAGAAAAGAGTGGAACATTCCTGAAGTACATGTCAGTCTCAATTTTGCGATGAATACCGAAGGAGAATTTTCAACTGACATAAAACGAGAAATTCGATTTTCAAGTGAAGTTCCCGATGACCAAAAGCAGAGACTTTTAATAGTTGCAAGCAAATGCCCTGTTTCTAAGATTCTGGAAAATAAAATTAAAATTCATACCTCAATTTAAATGGAGAAGAGAAATTATACCAATGGTGAAGTTACCATTGTTTGGCAACCTAAAATGTGTATTCATTCTGCCAGGTGTTGGCGAGGAGAAAACGCCTTGCCAGAAGTTTTTAATCCTGTGGAAAAGCCCTGGATAAAGCCTGATGGGGCAAGTACTGAGAGAATAATTGTACAGGTTAAAGCTTGTCCGAGTGGAGCGCTGAGCTTTTATATGAATAACGCTGTTAAAGGAAGCGAAAGCATAACTTCTGAAACAATTGCTGAAACAATTCCTAATGGACCTTTGCTGATTTACGGAAATATTGTTGTAAAGGATTCTGATGGCAATCAATCCCAGAAAAATAAAGTTACAGCTTTTTGCAGATGCGGAGCCTCAGGCAATAAACCTTATTGTGACGGAAGTCATGCTAAAATAGATTTTCAAGGATGAAAATAATTATAAAGCCAGGCGCAAGCCGCATGTATAAAAAAGATGCGTGGAAAGAAAGTTGGTATGCATTTATACCTTACCAGACAAACTTTGGAGAGCTTTGTGGTTTTGCTGATGATATTGTAGAGGCAGGACAGGGATTTGGCATGCACCCACACCAAAATATGGAAATAAGCACTATTCTTATTTCGGGCTCTCAGGCACATAAGGACAATACCGGTAGTGAAGGAATAATAAATGAGAATACGGTACAAACTATGAGTGCCGGAACAGGCATTATGCATAGCGAATTTAATGCCTCACAAACCGAATCGTTTCACAGTTACCAAATTTGGGTATATCCAAAAATTCAGAATGTACAACCTCGCCACGAAAAGTTTAGCTATAGAACAGAAGATAAACTGAATAAAATTTTGTTGACGCTTTCTCCGGATGGCCGAAGCGGAACAGCCACGATTAATCAGGATGCTTTTTTTAGTTTGTCTGTAATGGACAAAAACACTTCGGTGGAATATAAAATGAATATTGACGGAAACGGCGTTTACATTCATTGCGCTAAAGGCGAAGTAAATATTGAAGGAAATGTATTGGTAGCAGGAGACGCAATTGGCATTTATGACGCAGCTCTAATCAAGATTACAAGTACTGAAGTTGCCGAATTGGTTTTTGTAGAAGTTCCAATGCAGAAGGGGGTACAGCTATAACGCTATGGTTGTTCAGGCATTCAAATTTTTGTAAAGCCCCTGATTGATTTTAAGAAAATTACCACGGATGTTCTGTGCCATCAAAATTTAAAAACTTCCCGGTATCGCTTAGCGTCAAATTATTTAAAACATTTTCGATTAAATTGGATACCGATTGTTCGGCAGTGAATAGCGCTTTGCCACCGCCCATGTCTGTTTGTACCCAACCCGGATTTACAACTACTGAAATGATGTTATCGTTTATTAAATCAAAAGCTAAAGCCCTATTCATCATATTTAAAGCTGATTTACTAACGGCATAGCTATAATTGCCACCAGATTTTTTGATGCTGACAGAACCCAGCCAGGAGCCGATGTTAATTATTTTCCCCTGCTCTGAAGTTTTCAAAAGCGATCTAAAATGCCTTGCAACAATGACAGGCGCAATCGTATTGATATGGATCATGTTTTGAACTTCGCTGACATCTAAGCCTTCCAATGAGAGATTTTTATTTTGTAGTTCTTTATTTCCTTTGGCTCTGGTACCCGAGTTAATACCGGCATTATTTATGAGCAAATCCAATTTGCCAAATTTTTCTTTTAACCATTCTGCTGCTTCCGCTATTTGAAAATCATCAGTAACTTCCATTGCTATTGGATAAATGTCAAGTCCTTCGGCTATTAAAGTATCGGCCGACACCCTGGCATTTTCAATTTTTCTGGCAGTTAGGACCACTTTGTAGCCAAGTTTACCCAACTGACGACACCATGCAAATCCTAAGCCCTTGTTGGCTCCTGTTACTAATGCAATTGTCATCGGCGTAATATTTTAAAAGCAATGTCCCTTCCTTGTTTTTGCATAATGGCAAGGTTAATCCAACACAATGCCATTTGCTCCAGCAGGTTAAATTTATCATTTCCTCCAAAGTGATAAACGTTTTCAAAACCAATTTCTTTTGCTAATTGAGCAGCGATTGTTAGTCCTCGTTCACTATTTCCCGCGGTAAACATATCCATACCGATGTTGTTGTAATTCGGATCTAGTATATTTTCAAAACCAGTTGTGTTAAAACACTTTACTACATCTGTTGAATTGCAGATCATCAATATGGCATCGCCAGTGTTATCGAAACCCTGAGGTTTCATGAAAAAGCCATTCATCGTATCAATGATTATTTTATTTGATACATCTCCTAAACTTTTTGCCGCTTCAGGAGCAAATTGCGCAGGTACTGCTATTACAATAACTTCTGCTTTTTCTGCAGCTTCTCTTATTGTATGCGCAGAAATATATTTTGAGTATGACACTAAGTCTTTGCCCTTAAACAGTTGTGTGTTTCTTACTCCTAAAAAAACAGAGTGGTTATTATCAGCGAAACGTTTTGCTAACGCTCCACCAATATTTCCTGTTCCAACAATAGCTATATTCATGTTAATTTTTTAAGCTTGCACTTAATGTAATATCTAATGCTGATAACGCTTGACTAACAGGGCATGATTTTTTGGCGTTATTGGCTATTTCAATAAGCTTTTCTTCACTGATACCCGGCACAGTGGCTTCTAACAAAAGATGAATAGAAATTATTTTAAAATGACCATCTATGTTTTCCATTTTTAATTGCGCTTCAGTTTTTAGTTCTGTTGGTGTAAAGCCGGCACCACCTAATTGAAAACTAAGTGCCATAGAAAAGCAGCCTGCATGTGCTGCTGCAATCAATTCTTCTGGGTTTGTTCCTGCTTTACCATCCTCACTCATAAAACGAGAGGCAAATGCATAAGGGGTTTGATTTAACACGCCGCTGGCAGATGTTAATGTGCCATTACCTTCTTTTCCTGTGCCATTCCAAATGGCGGTTGATTTACGTATCATATATTTTCGGGTTATTAGTTTTACTTTTTTTCCTTGTGTTATTTAGTTAGTTGTTGTTTTTGAGCTTGATTTTCCTGTTGCTCCTGTAATTACAATCAGGTTGTTTTTAGGTGAATTGGATTTGTTTCTTTAGTTTTGTAAAGGAACTGATATTTGTTACTTAAAGTAACAAATATCGGAAATAAACTAGTAACCAAAAGGTAACTAAAATGAAAACAAAGGAATATCAATGCCCTGTCACGGCTACATTAACAAAAATAGGCGGAAGGTGGAAGCCCATTATTATTTGGACCTTAACAAATGGACCAAAACGTTTTGGGCAACTTGATGCCATTATTAGCGGAATAAGCAGAAAGGTGCTTACAGAGCAACTAAAGGAACTGGAAGTGGATGGGTTGATAACAAGAACAGAATTTAAAGAAATTCCACCCCGGGTTGTATATGAATTAAGTTCCAAAGGCAAATCTCTAAAGCCTGTTATGAAAGCAATGTGTAATTGGGGTACAGCGTATGTGATTAATGGCCGGTAATAAATTAAAGTATTTTTGTACGAAAATTAGCGGCGGGTTTAGTTCTTGTTGGTTCTGTTTTCCTCGTTCTTTTTTTCATAGCTCAGGGTCAAAACACCATTGTCGGTTTCAACCTTAAAGTCTTTTTTGTTCAGCCCCGCCGCTGCCATTTTAAGGATAAAATTTTTGTTGTTTTCAGTAATTTTAACAAACGGCATTTTCGGAAAAGCCCAGTTGGGTCCCATCATGGTTGGTCTCCGAAAAGCATCGGTGCTGAGGAAATTGCTTAACACAGATTGAAACAAGCTCCCGTTTCCACTCCCTTTCTTTTTTGATTTTATGATTGACATGGTTGTTGGTTTTTAGGGTTTAGGACATAGAATTACAACCAGCGAAAATCCGGTCAATAATCCGGTTCAGTTTTTGCAAACTGATAACGCTCTTGTTGAAGGGGATGATCTTCGTGCCGGATTTTCAGGCACCTAGAAAATGCAGGAAAAGAGAACAATCTCAGGCCTGAGTAAATTTTTCTCCCTTCACCAGTTTATTAATGGTTTTGGCAAGGCGGTCAATTCTTGTTTCTTCTTTTTTCGCGGAGCCTATCCATTGAACATATGATTTTTGTTCCCACTCTGGCAGGGTCCTGAAAAAATTGAGTGCCGCGGGTTCTTCCTTTAAACACAACAACAGTTCCTCTGGAATCTCTAAGGGGTCGGTATCCGCGTAAAGGATCACATGAACATAATCTCCTTCCTGCTTTTTTATCTTTTTTCTGATTTCGGCTTTCACCGGCAGGAAAAGGCGTTTATCGCCCATAGGCATTAAATTGTAATTTTTAATTTCAAAGCCATCTATGCTGCCCTTCACTTTAACCCAGCCAAAGTGGGCGTTTTTATCCTGCAGTACTTCAGGAATTCTTGCGAATGTCCAGCCACCCTTCCCCGGGAATTTTTCCAGGAGATACTTTTTATCTACCAGTGGTTTTTTCAATTTATAATTTATTTAACGATGATCAGTTTGTTCACCAGCCTGCCCGAAGGCGTTTCAATTTCGACAAAATAAACACCTGTGACTAACTCTGTCTGTTTCTTGATCAGGTTTGTTTTAGCGTTAACCGGCTCGTTAAAAACAAGTTCGCCTAACTGGTTAAAGATAGAAATTGATTTTACAACTTGTTCGTTTTTAAAGGAAACAGAAAATCCCCCATCAGATGGATTTGGAAAAATCTGCAATTCTCGCTGATGGAAGCTGTTTTCAGAAATACTTACCGGAGCAGATGAAACAGTGAAGAGCTGCGCCTGATAAACTTCTTTGGTGGCAATGTTCTGAACAAAGGCCACCACCCTCAGCTCACTTTTGTTTTTGATGTTTGCCAGTGTCCAGTTGAGCGATACACTGTCGCTGCCGTTAATTGTTTTATTTACCAGGCTGGTTCCGCTGGCATTGGGGATCATTTTTCGCATCACGTAACCGTAGTCTGTTTCATTGTTAGCACCGGGTGAAGCTGCGTACGCACTTTTGAGAACGTTTCTTTCTATGATCACCACCTGTGCAACCAGGTTGTCGCCCACATTCATGGCGTTGGCTGAAGTAAATTTAAATGACCCCGTTAATTGGTTGCCATTGAGCATCAATGAAGTAGCCTGTACGTTGTAACGTGGGGCCAGGGCTAAGCGATTAGCCACCAACGAAGAAATGTTTGGAAAAAAACTGTTGGTTGATCCATTAAACACATTGCCATCTAAAACAGAATTGGGAACACCCTGCACCGAATAAAAATTCACTCTTTGCGTCGCCTCCACAGGGTTCTCAAAATACATGGAATCGTTGTTGTATGGAAACTGTGTATGATAGGCGATAGCGGCGACATTGGTCTGGTTATTGTTGGCGAACGCGTAAACGGAGGGGCTGATGGCCCCGCACGGCGCGCAACTGGAGTTCGAAAATTGTTCAATCAGTACCACCCTGTTTTGCGCAATGGAGGCATTGGCTGCCGCGCAAAAGATCGCAACAGCGGGTATGATTTTTTTCAGGCGTGTTTGATATCTTTTCATTTGACTTCTAAATTATTAAATTTTTAGTTGATTTTTATTGAGTGTTAGTTGGATCAAAGGTCAACATTGATCATGACGGCAACAGTAGAAAACAGTAAGATCTGTGCGCATGATTCAATTCAAAAGCGTTCTGATTGCAGCCTGGCAGGCAGGTAAAGCGGTTAGCAATTCAACACCGAAACCCGTCGGAGAAATTTGCTTGATGAATTTTTATTGGCGTTGGTGTGTGACCGGCCCGGGAAAGCTTTAGCGATCAATGATCCGGCGAGGATCGATTTTTTGTTTTCCATTTGTTTAATTTTTTTAGGTTTTACTTCTGATGAATTAGTAGTACTACCTTTAAGATCCTTACACGAAAACAATTTATTTTTTTTGATTCTCTTCTATGGCCTTCTGAATGAGGCTTTTAGATTTTTCAGATAATTTCAGCTTGCCTGGGTCCGAAAATTTTTTCGTGTCTTTTCTCAATAGGTCCTCAATGAATAAACTTTGTTTTTGATACTGGTTGCAGCCGTCGCAAAGTTTTAAATGGACAAGAAGTTGAAGCTTGTCAATGATTCCCAGCGGCATGGCCTGGCTCTTTTCTATCAAAAGCGTTGCCTTTCTGCACGATAGGATCAGGATATGCATCAGTTTTTTCTTCATGTATCAGGCCTTGAACCAGTTTTTTTCAAGACAGGATCGCAGCTGGAGTTTTGCCCTGTGAATGATCACCCAATAGTTTGTCGCTGTGATCTGCAATTCCTTACAGATTTGTGTCACTTCAACTTCTTCGATCATTTTTAAACGCACCAGGTGTTTCTGAGTATGTGCCAGTTTCTCAATACATTTATTCAGCACCATTGAAAGTTCTTTGTTTTCGACGGGACATGAATAATCAATGCCCCAGTCAGTTGGCCTCATCTTATTATGCCACCCGCCATCTTCCATAAAATAAGGATCTTTTTCGTGATTTTCGTTTTTATGAATTTTAGAGCTGACAAGTTCATTTTTTGTTGAAGCCTTTTTGTAGTGGTCGGCTATCTTGAATTTTAATATGGCATAAAGCCAGGTCTTTTCGGAGCTGTTTCCTTTAAAGTTCTGCATCGATTTTAAGGCGCCAAGAAAAGTTTCCTGTACCAGGTCTTCTGACAGCTCAGGGTTCCCGGTTTTACTCATCGCGAACACATAAAGTTCATCGGCATAATTTTGAACCC
This sequence comes from Chloridella minuta, assembly GCA_032273045.1. Lineage (NCBI taxonomy): Eukaryota > Xanthophyceae > Mischococcales > Pleurochloridaceae > Chloridella > Chloridella minuta. The sequence continues at coordinate 15,065 of JAUKPQ010062402.1, read as the reverse complement.
AGCTTTCAGGTTGAATTATATTTATGGATTCAGCCACCGCCGCAAATGTAATAAAAACAGGTCAATTATGAACTGAGCCGGCGGCGTGCTTTAATTCAGGAATTTATTTTTTCTTCTTTTTTTTAGACGCTTTCGCCTTTGAATTAAAATCAAGACACATGCCGATCCAGTAATCAAAATTCTTTTTTGTTTTTATGCCGTCTTGGCTCACGTAAACATAACCCTTCATGGGCCGCCCAGTAAAATCCATGGGCCTGCATCCTGGTTTTTCAAGCGCCAGGGTTTCAGACTCTGGGTCGATGCGACACATCATTTCGTCCTTTAACACACCAATGCACATTTTATCGTTTACCATAAAGCAAACACCGCCAAACATCAGCTTTTCTTCAACTTTTGGAAGATTCATAAGGGATTCCCTGATCCTGTCAGCTAATTTTTGATCATAAGCCATGAGCAAATTTCATTCGATGATTATAATATGACAAAAACGCCAGGAGCCTTTTAAACGCCACGAAACCCGGACAGTTGACTTTTATATACTTTAGCTTTTTATTACTGAGGGAAAATGTACATATAGATGACCCGTGACAACTTGTAATTTTTCATCGAAAATAAAAGTACCACAGCAACAAGAGTAAAACAAAGCATCAGTGTTTCCATTTCTTTAAAGAAAAAATGACAGATCAAAAACGTAGCAATGCCCTGCAACACCGCCAGGCCATAACTGATGTACATAGCGCCTAAAAAGTAACCGGGTTCCCTGTCAAAAAAATAATTACAGTTTTTGCAGCGTTCATACATTACAGGCAGCTGCAGGATTTGTTCTTTTTTTTTGAATACCTGTCCTTTTCCGCAATGCGGGCATTTTTCGGTAAGTATTCTAACTGCCAGGTTTTGTTTTTTAGCTGTGGTCTCCGCGTTTTCCATGTCACAAAGGTACACAATAGTGCAGTATTCGTGCAAGCGCAGGAACGCTTAAAATACCATTATTCACACATTTTGGTGATTTTTTGGAGCAGGTGTAACCCTTGCTCAGGACCTCACAAATTTCAGCACCAGGCCATTCATACAATACCTTAATCCCGTTGGTTTTGGGCCATCATTGAACACATGTCCCAGGTGCGCGTCGCAGCGTTTACACGACACAGCGTCACGACTCATGCCTAATGATTGGTCGGTACTCACTGAAACGCTTTTGCTGGCGTATACGCGCCAGAAACTTGGCCATCCGGTGCCCGAATCGAATTTTTGCATGGAACTGAAAAGCGGGTTATTGCAACTTGCGCAATAATACATACCTTTTTCATGGTTGTTGTTGAAATTATTTTTTGTAAAAGGACTTTCGGTGCCCTCCTCGCGTGTGATCTGGTACTGATCGGCTGTTAGCAGTTGTTTCCACTCCGCTTTTGTTTTAACGGTTTTTTTGGTCCAGTTTGTATCTGCAGGCGAGGGTGCTGTACTTTTCAGGTTTTGTGAAATTAGCAGCGCCGGAATGCTCAAGGCAAGAATTAAAATCAATTGTTTCATGGTTGGTAGGGTTCGTTATTGTTGGTAAATATACGAATTGTAAGGATGGATGGATTTAGCGCGGCCTGGTTTATGAAACCGGTGAAGCAAAAAAGGATTTGTTTAAAATGGATGGTTGTTCTTCTGTTTTGATCGCGAAGGCCTGCTTCTGAACTTTAATAAAATATTGTAGCGGTTTCAATATGAGTCATCAACAGCACTCTATAGAACCGGATTTGCCGGAAGATGCCAGGTTCGCGGGTGCTTCAGATCTCCCTCTGGTGTATGAGAGATTAATCTGTTTACCCGAGTGATTGTGGGTATTTCAGAGCCAAACGCTGGTATTAGAGGCTGTTGATGGCACTAACGATCCCTTTTACCTCATCAATAGTATTAAACCTTCCGAAAGAAAAGCGGTACGCGTTTTTAATTTCATCATTGTTTAATCCCATTGCCTTTAACACGTGCGACGGTTCCGTGCTGCCTGAGCTGCAGGCTGAACCGCTTGAAAAAGCGAAGTTATTCAGCAGGGAACTTATTTTTTTATCGGCTGGAAAGCTGATATTGCTGGTATTGTATAAGCGGTGCCGGGTGCTGCCATTAATTCTAAGGCCTTCAATATCCAGTAACTGGTGTTCAAAATAATTTTTAAGTCTGGAAATATGAGTGCTATCTTCCCAATGCGCTAACATGCTTATTTCCGCTGCTTTTCCCAGGCCTACTATCCCTGCCACATTCAAAGTGCCTGAGCGTTTACCGTTCTGGTGTCCACCACCATTGATTTGTTCTATCAGATTAACCCGTGGATCTTTCCTTCTTACGTACAAGGCACCGGTTCCTTTAGGGCCATACATCTTGTGTGCGCTGAAAGCCATGCAGTGAGTGCCCAGTTCTTTTACATCACAGCGTTGTTTGCCCGCAAATTGAGTAGCGTCGCTGAAGAATATCAAATTGTTTTCGTCGCATACCTCGGCAATTTTTTCAATGGGCTGGATCACGCCAGTTTCATTGTTGGCGGCCATGATGCTCACAAGGATAGTTGTGGGTTTAATGGCCGCTCTGAGTTCATCCAAATCGATGAGGCCTTCTCTGTCAACCTTCAAATAAGTGATTTCTGCGCCTGATTTTTTTAAATTTTCGCAGGTGTCAAGCACGGCCTTGTGCTCGCTAACACAGGTAATGAGGTGTCGGCCTTTGTTTTGATAAGCTTCAAAAATGCCTTTCAGGGCAAGGTTCACCGATTCAGTGGCTCCCGAAGTAAATATAAGTTCTCCGGGCTCGCAATTGATGAGTTGCGCAGTTTGTTCCGCCGCTTTTTCAACCGCGCTTTGCGCCACCCAGCCAAATGCGTGAAGCCTGCTGGCGGCGTTGCCGTAATTCTCCTTCAGATAGGGTAGCATGCTTTCAAAAACCCTATCGTCAATTTTGGTTGTAGCGTTATTGTCAAAATAAATTAAATTGTTTGTGAAAGCCATGCTATAAAATTGCTAATTTTATTTTTTGTTTAAAGGTATAAATAAACATTATTTACTGCTCCACACGATTGTGTTTATTTGGGGTTTTTCGCCGGTGCTGGGTCGTTTCATAACTGTTGACGCCTGGCAACTGGTCTGGTACAGAATCCTCATCACCGTAGCGGTAATGTTGCTTTACTTAAAGTTTTCAAAACAACAGTTCCGTATTTCAGGGATACAGCTATTAAAATTGTCGGCCATTGGTCTAATTATTATGGTGCACTGGCTGGCGTTTTACGGCGCTATCAAGGTGTCTAACATCAGTGTCACCATGGTGGCCTTCAGCACTGGCACCTTGTTCAGTTCGGTGATAGAACCTTTATTGTTCAAAAGGTCGGTCCGTCTGTATGAAGTTCTTATAGGATTTATCATCATTGGCGCCATCGCGCTCGTGTTTTCAATTGAAACAGAATTCTGGCTCGGAATTGTGCTGGGCATTTTCGCGGCCTTCACATCGGCCCTGTTCAGCGTCTTTAACAGCATCATGGCCAGAGAGTTGAGGTCTGGCATTATTAGTTTTTATGAATTGAGCGCGGCGCTTTTGGGTCTGACAGTTTTTATTGGTTTGAAAGGGGATTTTAATGCTGCCTTTTTTACGATGGACCGTGATTCGGTGGTGGGTCTTTTGCTGTTAAGCCTTGTTTGCACCGTTTTTCCATTCATCACTTCAGTCAATTTATCCAAGTTCATCAGTCCTTATACAATTGTACTTACGGTGAACCTTGAAACTGTTTACGGGATCATATGGGCTATTTTGTTTTACAGCGAGAATAAAGAAGTAAAGCCAACATTTTATATCGGCGTTTTAATTATCTTGGCTGCTATCTTTTTAAACTCTTATTTAAAAAAATACAGCGAAAAAAGACTGGCAAAGGGGCAGGCAAACGATTGATAATACCCAAGAAAATACTCATCCTCAGATTCAGCTCTATTGGTGATATCGTGTTAACAACACCTGTGATCCGCTGCCTGCATCAGCAGTTGCCGGGTAGCGAGATTCATTTTGTTTGCAAGTCTGTTTTTGCGCCGGTGCTGGATGAAAACCCATACATTCATCAACTGCATACCTTTAAGGAAGACATTACAGAATTGTATGAGAATCTGAAAACGGAGAGTTTTGATCTTGTGGTTGACCTTCATAAAAATCTGCGAAGTTTCAGGTTAAAACGAAGATTAAAAACAAAATCACTGTCGTTCAACAAATTAAATTTCAGGAAATTTTTGGCTGTTAATTTTAAAATGCTGCAACGTTTGCCCGATGTACACATTGTTGAACGTTACATGGCTGCTGTTTCATCGCTGGGTGTGAAAAACGACGGCAAGGGTCTCGATTATTTTTTACATGAAAAAGATAAGTTAGCCGTTTCGGAATTATTTCCCGGAGGTGCGGTCAGCTATGTTGTTTTGGTGGTTGGTGGATCTTATTACACCAAACAGATCCCTTTGAGTAAGTTAAAAGAAATCTGCGATCGCGTGAATCTGCCTGTTGTATTGTTGGGTGGAAAAGAAGACCAGATCATTGGTGAGCAGTTAAAGGCGCTGTGCCCATCGACGGTAAATGCCTGCGGCAGATTTACAATTAATCAGAGCGCGTCGGTCATTCAGCAGGCAGCCTGGGTCGTTACCTCCGATACAGGCATGATGCACATTGCTTCAGCATTCAAGAAAAAAATAATATCTGTCTGGGGCAATACTGTTCCTGAATTCGGGATGGGTCCATACTTGCCGTCACCCGAAAGCAGGATACTTGAAGTAAAAGGACTCGAGTGCCGGCCCTGTTCAAAGTTAGGCTATCGCCAATGCCCCCTGGATCATTTTAAATGTATGAACAATGTTGATACGTCGGCAATAGAAAAACTGGAGTAATCCCATACCATTCGTTGCCACTGCCAAAGCTCCTGCACGCTGTCTGCTGCTTCTAATCAATTACCAGTTTCCTGTTCACCTTCCCGGAGCCATTTCTAATTTCAATCAGGTACACACCTTTGGCAAGGTCTTCAATCCTTACAACCGCCATATTCTGGTTGTTAGATCTTTCTCTTACAAGTTGCCCGAGGTTATTGTAAATGCTGTAATCGAAAATAATGCCATTGTATTTTACAGTGACAAGGTTTTGAGCAGGATTTGGATAGATGAGCAACAAATTATTGTCTGCCTCGTTGAGATTGATGCCAGTTGTATTCCAGATTCCAATGCAAAGTGAGGTTTGTGAAGGACAAAGATTGGCGTCGTTTACAGATATGGTGTAACAACCCGGCAATAGTCCGGTACTGGTAGCTGCATTGCCGCCATTTGGTGTCCAGGTAAAGCTAAATGGAGCCAGGCCACCGCTAACGTTTACCGCCCCGGTGCCGGTTGGGCAGGTGCTGCATGTGGCGCTTGCTGTAACAACAGACAAGGTGAGGTTGTTCACCGGTGCAATGATAGCGAAGGTTGATGTTGAAACGCAGCCTGCAGCGTCAGAAGTTTGCAGGGTGTAGGCACCCACGCAAAGGTTGTTGCATGGCAACGTATTGCAGTTGCCGCCGTTTAAAACATAACTATAAGGCGCAGTGCCGCTGCTGCTCAATGCATTCGCGATTCCGGAGCAGGTGTTGGTGCAACCAGCGTTGGTGAAAGCAATCACGGAGACAGGATTGGCGTTTACTACCAGGTTAACAACGCTGCTCGTTCCACAACCATTGGCACTGGAGGCAGTTACTGTATATGCCGAACTGGAAGTTGGACTGACAACGGTTGCTGATACCGGGGCACCGGGACCTGACCAGACAAAATTTGAATACGGGCCACTCACATTCAGGGTCGCGCTTGCACCACTGCATATATTTGATGAAATAGGTGATGTGGAAACGACAATGCCGGGTGCTGCAATTACGGAGACAGTGATCTGGCTGCTGTTACTGCACAGCGTGCTTGTTCCTGTTACCATGTATACAGTGGTTGACAAGGGATTCACAGTAATTGTTGGCGCCGTTAAACTGTTACTCCAACTGAAAGTGTTGGCGCCGGTAGCTGAAAGTGTTGCCACACCGCTGGCGCAAATTATAAGTGGTGTGCCGCTCACAGAAACATTAGGGGTTGCCTGCACATTCACTGTAACGGTTTTGGAACTGCTGCAACCAAGCGAAGTTCCCGTAACGGTATAATTATTGGTGAGCACCGGTGAAACAGATATAGTATTCGTGGTGGGACCGGTATTCCAAAGGAAACTGTTAGCACCGCTCACACTGAGTGTTACCGCGCTGCCCGAGCAGATGGTTGGATTTGCTGCGGAAAGGGTAGGCGTGGCATTCACGAGAACTGTGCCCATGATCTGTGAACTGCAATTGCCATTGCTGCCGGTGAGTGTATAAACAGCAGTTGCCGGAGGTGTCATAACCAGTACAGGCGTTGTGGAAAAGCTGGTGCCGTAGGTCCATGTGTAACTGGTGGCGCCGGTAGGGCTTAATATCGCCGACAGGCCGCTGCAAATGGTAGGACTGTTCACCGTTACTGTGGGATTTGGATTTATAAATACAGTGGCATTTTTTACCGCTGAACAGGCACCGTCACTTCCCGTAACTGTGTAAACCGTTGTGACAGGCGGAGATACCGATAAGGTTGGTCCTGCCGGGAAGCCCGACCATGTGTAGCTGTTGGTGCCGGAGGCGGTCAATGTAGTCACGGAGCCATTACAAATGGTAGGTGTGTTCACCGAAACAACAGGCAATGCAAGGATATTGATTGTGCGGGTAGCACTTGTGGTTGTGGTGCCATTCAGCCCAATCAGGGTGACTGTATAAAGGCCGGCGGCAGCAAATGACGCCGTCGGACTCGCGGCACTGGAACTTGCCGGCGATCCGCCTGGGAAATTCCAGGTATAAGTAGCGGCACCAACACTGGTATTGGTGCTGTTAAATGAAGCCCCAACACAAACCGATGCAGGGATCGCTGCGTTGAGTGTTGGTGTTGGAAAAGCAAGGTTAATGTTATCCAGATAGATCGCCTGCCCGTAATGACCTCTGTTTATAAAGCTGAACATCACATTGCCCTGGCCCGCAGTGAGCGCGGTAATATCAACGCTGTCTGTGCGCCATTGTGCATTGGTTGGTGTAAAAGTATTTGCCGATAGGTCCGATCTCGTTGATAGCGCAGTGCCGCCCTTCAGGTAGATACTGGTCCACGTTGCGCCGCAGTTGGTGGATAACTTCACTTCCATTGTGTCCGAAAAAAATGCGTTGTACCTGGCATAAGCCACATCAAACCGCAAACGCGCTGCAGCCACATTTGTGAAAATATATTTAGGCGTTCGCATTTCATCCCGTTCAAAGGCTGCGTCTATATTATAATTATCAAATACGGCGCAGGCGGTACTCGTGCCATATCCCCCAATGCCAGTCACGCGATTCCAGTAAATGGCGTCATTAAAAATATTGTTTGGGGTCCAGTTGGCTGGCAAAAACGCAGGTTGCTGAAATCCCTCTACCAGCGGCAGTGCAATGGGGCCTGCTACCGTTACATAAGCCAGTTTGTTTTTGGTATTGCTGCCAAATGTGTTTGAAACCGTTAGAGCTGCCGAATAGGTTCCTGGTGCGCTCCATTGCACCGATACGTTACTGGAAGTTGCCGTAGAAGGGGTTCCGCTCTGGAAGGTCCATGAACGCGTGGTGCCAAGCGGAATATACAATGAACTGTCGAAAAAGGTTACCGGTGTATTGGGGCAGGTATTGAGCGGGAAAGCGAAAAAATTTGCGATTGGCGGAACGGTGAGATAGAAGGATGCGCAGTTCATGGCGGCGTATGCCTCAATTCGTCCGGCTCCCAACTGGTTGGATGTTGAATAAGTAGCATTACCCGAAAGCGTATAAATGTTCACCGCAGTTGACGAAATACAATTGATCACATCTGTTTGTGTCATCGTTGAACAATTAGATAACATCAAAGCCGCCAATCCCGCCACCATTGGAGTGGCCATGGATGTGCCAGATTTAAATCCGTAGGTACCTGTTGTTGAATTTGGAATGGTGCTGTAGAGGCCTTCGCCCGGCGCCGAAATATCTACCCAGCTTCCGTAATTCGAAAAGCCCGATTTTACGTTACCACTTCCAACAGAAGCCACACAATACACGTTGCCGTAAGCCCCGGGGTAACTCTGGCTACTGCTGTTTGAATTGCCGGCAGCAGCCACAACCAGGCAGCCTTTGTTCCAGGCATAATTAATTACATTTTGTTCAGATTGCGCGAAGCCGCCGCCACCCCATGAGCAGGAAATAACTCTTGCGCCGGCACGTGCGGCGTATATGATGCCGCCATAACCATCATCAATGCTTGAAGTGCTGCTGGCATCGGCGGTGGTTTTAACAGGGATGATCTTGATGTTCCATCCGATTGAGGCAATGCCAATAGAATTATTTGTTCTGGCCCCGGCGATCCCGGCGCAGTGTGTGCCATGGTCCATAAGGGTTTGTGTTGGAATCGCGTTGTTATCCCAACCCATCACATCCCAGCCATTCACGTCATCAATGTACCCGTTGGCGTCATCGTCAATGCCGTTGCCGGCAGTTTCGCCTGTATTTGTATAAGTATTGGCAACCAGGTCCTGGTGGGTCCACATCACGGCGTTGTCAACAATGGCCACGGTGATATTGGAACCGCCGTTAAATACGTTCCACGCGTTTTGTGCGTTGATCTGGGTCAACTGGGCCGGAAAGGTTGGGTCGTTGGGTGTAATGTCTGTTTTCATTAAAGGCACCCGCTCGGCATATTCAACACCCTTAATGGCACTGAGTTCTTCAATAAATGCGTTAATAGCATTAATTTTTTTAAATTCAAGTTTATAGATATAGGGTAAGTTCCTATCGTCCTTTGCCTGGTAAAACGGCAGGTAGGCCCGTTTTACTTCGTATTTCGTCAACAGGCTTTCAAAAATCTTGAGGCTGGCCAGTGGTACTTGCCTGGGATTGTTAACAGGTATAGTTCTGGCAGTAGCTTTCGAAAGTTTTACATATACCATGCCGTCGGTGTAATCCTTAAAAATAGTTTGTCCTGAAAGGTTTGCAAAACAGGCAATGGTAATAAGGAGCAGGAGAAATTTATTCATTTTGTGTGAAAATTAATCTATTATAAATATAATGATCAATTTTCAAAGTACCAAAGGTTATTAGAACAATGCCCTGCATCTCAGACACAAAAAAAATGGGTGTAAATAAAAGGGTTTCTTTATATTTAACTGATTAAACAAAACACTTCGTTCTCCTTAAAAAATTATATGAGATTAGCGGTTATCGATTGCGGCACAAATACTTTTAATTTAATAATTATAGAAGTGGATGACCGCAAAAAATATTCAAAAATAGATAACACACGTATTCCTGTAAAGCTGGGAGAGGGCGCCATTAACAAGGGATTTATCGCGCCAGATCCCTTCAACCGTGGCATTGAAGCGATCAATTCATTTAATGAGCTGATCAAAAAACACAACGTGGACAAGATCATTGCGTTTGCCACTTCAGCCATCAGAGATGCGGCTAATGGTGAATTGTTTGTTCAGACCATCCACGAGAAATTCAGGATCCGCCTCACGGTCATTGATGGCAATCGCGAGGCCGAATTGATCTACCTGGGCATCCGCGAAGCGGTTCAGCTGAATTCAGAAGCTTCTCTGATTATGGACATTGGCGGTGGAAGCACAGAGCTCATCATCGCCAACCGTGATACCATCTTCTGGAAAGGCAGCTTCAGGATCGGTGCTGCGCGGCTGCTTGAAAAATTTTGTCCTTCGAACCCAATTTCAGCATCAGAAATTAACGCCATACACGAGTACCTGTATGATCAATTAACTGAGTTTTTCGAGGTCATCAAAACACATCCCCCTTCCGAACTGGTTGGTTCATCCGGAGCTTTTGATTCTCTGGTAGAAATGATCAACGGTGAATTGGGCGGCGAACCATTAACAGAGTCTAAAACAGCTTACGATATTGACATGGATGAGTATTTTCAGATCTCTTCACTCGTTCAATCTTCCACACTCGAAGAACGCAAAAAGATAAGGGGACTGGTCCCCATGCGTTTCGACATGATCGTGATCTCATGCCTGATGGTGGATTTTATCCTGAAAGCCTGCGCGCTCAGTAAACTCAGGGTTTCGGTGTATTCATTGAAAGAAGGGGCGCTTATGGATTTTATTGGCAGAGAATCTTAAAATTATTTAAATTAAAACAACATTATGGCGAAAATACTGGTAACAGACGATGAGAAAGCGATTCGTCGCTCAATCAAAGAAATCCTCGAATTTGAAAAACATCAGGTAGAAGAAGCCGAAGACGGGCAAATGGCCCTGAACATGGCATTAAAAAATAATTATGATGTTATTTTAAGCGATATTAAAATGCCTAAACTCGACGGCATTGAATTGCTTCAGAAATTGTCTGAGAGCAATATCAGCAGCGCCATCATTATGATGAGCGGGCATGGCACTATCGAAACAGCTGTAGACGCGGTAAAGAACGGCGCTTACGATTACCTGGCGAAACCCATTGATTTAAACCGCCTTTTGGTTTCGGTAAGAAACGCTCTTGAAAAAAACGACCTGGTCACCGAAACAAAGGTGCTTAAAAAGAAAATCACCAAGGGGGCCGACATGATAGGGAATTCGAAGGCGATACAGGCCATAAAAGAGTTGATAGAAAAGGTAGCGCCAACCGACGCGAAGGTGCTTATCACTGGCAGTAACGGGAGCGGTAAGGAGCTGGTTGCAAAATGGCTACACGAAAAAAGTAACCGCGCCGCTGGTCCGCTTGTGGAGGTCAATTGCGCTGCAATCCCATCCGAATTAATAGAAAGTGAATTGTTCGGGCACGAAAAAGGCTCATTTACAAGTGCTGTGGCGCAACGAAAAGGTAAGTTTGAGCTGGCTGAAGGCGGCACTTTGTTTCTTGATGAAATCGGGGACATGAGCCTGAGCGCGCAGGCAAAAGTGCTTAGGGCCCTCCAGGAACATAAAATAACAAGAGTAGGGGGTGATAAGGAAATTAAAGTGAATGTAAGGGTAATTGCAGCAACCAATAAGGATCTCGAAAAAGAAATTGAAAAAGAGAACTTCAGGCGCGATCTTTTTCATCGCATCAACGTGATTCCAATACATGTGCCTGCATTAGACGAACGCAAGGAAGACATACCTGTTCTGGCGGATTATTTTTTGGACCTGATCTGCGACGAAATGGGCATTGCAAAGAAAAATATAGACAAAGAGGCGGTCCTAGCACTGCAGGAAAAGACCTGGCAGGGCAATATCCGCGAGTTCAGGAATGTAATCGAACGCCTGATTATTTTAGGAGGGAAAGAAATTTCGGCATCTGATGTGAAACAATTCGGGTAGGAATATTTCTCTTGGCTTTAGCACACCGATTGTTCTGATCACGCAGATACACACAGATAAAATCAACCGTGTGAATGGGTAACACCAGTAAAGTTTGTTTACAAAATAACTTTAGTTTTTATCCTGACAATTGTTTTGGTACACTTTTTTTACTTCGGGATTTTCCAGAACCTGGAAGGTCATGAATGGTTCTCCTATGAGTTTACAATAACGGGCAGGGTTTATTTCATGGGCCAGCTCCATGGCGCTTGCAAAAGTTCTTGAATAGTATTTTTCCGGTACACGGCTGGCCGAACTCAGATACATGAACAATAAATTCTCGGGCACCTCCGGCATGTTCAAATATGTTTCGAGCAATGTTGCAGAATATTTATAATCCCTGGCGCGGCTGAACACATAAGATAACTTAAGGCTGTTCTGCCAGCTCGCGTCTTTGATGTTGTAAAACGACCTGATGCGGTTAATGCAGGCATCAATCTGCAGTTGCGCATTCTCCAGTGTGTCCAGTGTTTCCATGATTTTAAACTGCCACTCAATATTGAGGCCATTTACATAATTGCTGTCGAGTTTACCGTAAAACCCGTCGATGATCTGTTGCACCTGCAGCTGATGTGGGGCTTTACCGGCGTTGCTGTCGAGTTTCAAGCCGCAAAATACCCTGTTGTATTGCAGCACAGAGTTGTTGGGATCGAGTTTTAACAAACGGGAGAATGCAGCGGCGTCCTCCTCATCAACCGCGCCGGTGATTTGGTATTTGTAGTACACGATGTTATTGAGCAGCTCTATATGCGGCAAACGTTCTTCAGGTTTTAAGCTGTCGAGTATTTCGTCGCGGTAGCGCCGCTCTGAAACACGCTTTGCAACAAACTCCATGATCTTATGGGCAAGGGACACATTACCAGATTTTACCGCCCGTTTAAAACTCATTATCGAAAATTTGCTTTCTTTATTGCCCCTTAAATCGTAAGTAACGCGCATTTCGATCCTGGCAAACCTTTGTTTTGCCAGCAGGGGCTCCAGGTCTTCTTCCAGTTTCCTGTCTGCATTTATTTTTGAGATGGCATTTTGTCTTCCAAGACTCACCAGATCGGCATATTTTCCCTGCTCAATTTCCTTCACAAATAAATGCCAACTGTCTCTGGCTTGAATGTTTGGGGCGATTTTGTTCTTTTGAAAACCCTGCAAAACCTTTACTACACTTTCAGCCCTTTTGCGTTGCAAAAGCGAATTGCTAACTGAATCTCCTTCGACAGAAGCAAAAGTAAAAATATGGAGACTGTCAATAATAAAATCCGGTTCATTCAGTGCCATGATAAAAGGCTTAACATCTTCATCTTTAAATTCAAATTTGTTTTTTTCAAATGGGATGGTAATGGTGATGACTGAACTTTCGGGTCGCGGCTCAAAGGCAGGTAATAAACCTCTGCTATTGAGAGCCGGAAGCAGCCCGATGGGGGTGTTGCTTTCCACGACGCTACTCTCAGAATAACCGCGGGTAATGGTTTTACAGATCCTGCCGTTTTGTATTACAATTAAATTGATCTCATATTGACCGGTAATGGCGGGATTAAATTTGTCCATCTGCACCTCAATGGCTTTTGATTTCCGTGTAGCTTTTTTATCTCCGCCGGCTAGCAGGTTCATTTTAAAGAATTTGTCACGGTATATAATTTTACTCATGATGCCTTTGTTGTATTGGTTATTATCAACAATATTATAATAGGCATTTATATACTGACCTCTTTGAACAACATCCACCGCGAGACCATCCCTGCTGTTTTTCAGAATGCGCTGCAGATCATGGGCATTGTTATATTTCAAAAATATTTTGTTGTCGTAAACATAAAGTCCGTTGTGAAGCAGGTCGTAATTTCGCCATTGTTCACACGATTTGCATGTTTTGGGGTCGGCAATTTGAATACTTTTTGAGCGGTTATTAAAAGGCACCTGCAATTGATTTTTATAGATCACACCGCCATTGGTAATATCGTAGCCCCCAAACATAGCACTCACATAGATTTTTTTTCCATCATCGCCAGGCGAGCATGAAATGCCTACGAGTGTATATTTTGGATTTGTAATTGCCGGGTAGTTCTTTGGATTGTTTTCCCAGCGGTTATAAATTGCCCTCGCTACTTCTTCGGTCTTGTAATGGTCTTTGCCTTTACCAGCTGCTGTCTTCATCGTAATTTCTTCGCCGCGCCTGGTGGCCCCCGCAATTCTCAAGTGCTTTAGCGTTGTTTGCCTGTCAACCTTATCGTTTTTGCTCCCCGCCATTTTCTCCACGCTGAGGTCCGCGGCTGCCACCAGCATTTCGCTTATCTGCAGTGTATCCAATCCCTTGCTTACCCGAAAGCGGTTTAGTTCCTGCAGGATGAGCCCCGATAGGCTGTCGTATTTAAAAACGCCGTCACTTGTAAAATTTTTTTCTTTTTGCTGCGAAAAGTATGTGGAACAGGAAAATAAAATGATAACCAGAAAAAGACAAGATCTCATCTTATAGAATTTAACCTGTAAAATAAAAATAAATGAAACGGGAAAGATATTTTTTATAAAGAGGTTTTAAACAAGCCTGCTCCGCAACATCAGTCGAGTTCTCCGGTTTCTATCCACTTTTCGATCGCGTACTGGTTTAATTCAAAGTAATCGACCTTTTTTACAACAATACCGTTGTTGAGGTAATAGATCCTTGGTAAACTGGTTGACGCCAGGTGAATGAAAGTTTTACCAAGGCAAAACGAACTGGGTATGTTGTCTGCTTTTGTGTCTTCAATAAACGGCGCATAATTTTTTTTATCACCGTTTAAAATAAAATAAACAGGTAATTGCGGGTTGTTCTTTTTGATAAGCCTGAATTTTTTTGCGGCAACCCTGCAATGCTGGCAGGTAAGACTCATAAAAGCGAGTACGTGTTTGCCGGTTCGTAATTCCACATTGGGCACTTCAACTTTCACGGTATCCTCCGGTTGATAAAGTAAGTTTAATTCGAGCGGGTAATTTACTTTCTCGTCGAGATTGTTTGAATTGTAAGCATAATCAATGGGGTTAACCACAAATGGAATAAATAGAATAGTGAGTCCCATGAGACTCAGGAACAAAGCGTTGAATTTTATTTTCCAGCTCACAGACAAAAAATAAATGACCAGACAAACCATGAGCAGGATCACGTTTTTTAGAATCGCCTGTGAGGGCGTCATTGGAAGGTGTTCTCCAAAACAACCACAATTACCTTTATCGCCGCTGGTAAAAATTTGTATGCCCAGGTAAATGATGAAAAACAACAGCAGGCCTGCTGTAAAGGGAAGCGTGAATTTTTTAAGATTATAATTCAGGATCAATAACAAGCCAAGAAAAAACTCCAGACCAATAAGAAGGCGGGCCATCACTGGTGCCGTGTACCAATTGCCTACGCCAATGTCAACAAAACTGAATTCAAAAGTTTCGATTACAGGAAGTAATTTGGTGTACCCGGAATATAAAAAAATGAGTCCAAGGCCTATGGAAAGAAGGGCAGCGGCGATGTATTTGATTAGTTTCATAAAATATGCGCTTGCAAAGCTATAAAACTCCTTAAACTATTATCAAACAATTTATCCACCTACTCAACCAGATAGATGTGGCCCTGAAGATTTTTGGTTTTGCCTGAATTGCTGGTGACATCAATTTTCCAGAGGTAAACATCCATTTTG
>JAUKPQ010062293.1:0-24610 GCA_032273045.1 Chloridella minuta | reverse complement strand
TGCGGGGTTCGTATAGTGGTAATACCTTAGCCTTCCAAGCTAATGCTGAGAGTTCGATTCTCTTACCCCGCTCCATATTTCTTACAAAGGTGTAAAACATGCAAGTTCGAGTTAAAGAAAATAAAGAAGATGTTGGCTCTTGCGGTTGTGGTCGTAGTCCCACAGGCAAGTGTATTGGCTGGCATGGTCTAAGTGAAGATGCATTTAGACAAGCTCTAGCAGAGCACGATGCTAAGGCAATGGCTGCACCTAGAGAAATTAAGTAAAGAATAATTGCCTGGGTGCGTAGAGAGGTGATACGTCTCCTTTACACGGAGAGCGATGACAGTTCGAGTCTGTCCCCAGGTACCAGTTAGTAGTTTTCTCCGTATGGCGTAACCTGGTAGCGTCCATGCTTTGGGAGCATGTGGTGAAGGTTCAAATCCTTCTATGGAGACCAATTTGGGGGTTTGATGTAATGGTAGCCTGGGACCTTTGCAAGGTCTTCGTAAGAGTTCGATTCTCTTAACCTCCACCAAGAGCAGCGTATGGGTTACATCATTCAGTATGAGCTGACAAGGTAGCTAGCTAATCCTTGCGGCAGGCAATAGTACGTACAACAATGTAACAGGTTAGCAGTAATCTGCTTCACAGGAGATACCTCAAAAATGTTCTCCACCAATTATCGCAGAGAGGGTCTGGTCACCAGCGAGGTCTCATAAGCCTTTGCCATCCTTGGTTCGAATCCAAGCTCTGCAACCAGTTTTAGGCTACGTTCAGCAACGTCATTTATGACACGTTGGTTCGATTCCAACTCCACGCTTCATGCGTAGATCGCTCAATGGTAGAGCAAAGGCTTAAACAGCCTTCAATAAAAAGTAGCCTGTTATATTAGTAGATAAATAAAAACATCGCGGGTATGATGTAAAGGTAACCTGAAACCTTGCCAAGGTTTATTTGCGAGTTCGATTCTCGCTACCCGCTCCATTCCAATGCCAAAATTTATAGTAAATTTTACTAACGACATAGTCATACACTACAACTTGGATATGTCCGTTCTTGCAACAGAGAACTGGATGAGAGAAATAGTAAAATATGATGTTACTGATCTGTGTAAAATAAATTATAAATTATCTACTGGCAATAAAGAAATACTTACAAATAAAATTAAACAACTATATGAGATGGCAGATATATTAAATATTGCCTACCCCGGATCGATAGTTAAAGAAGAATTTTTTAAAGGTGATGAACAGGCAATCTTAAACAGGATGCATGTTCATTTTCCCACGATTCATCACGATAAGTCATTAGCAGACATAAACTATTATGCTTCTCAATATAATGTTCTTATACATTCTTTAGAAAGAGAGTTTATGCCAAATGCATCTTTTAAATTTAGAATGTTTTTTGATATCCATAAAAGTCCTAAAGGGTACATACCGTACAAACTAGATATAGAAGATTACAAAAGATTTGAGGTTTTCCACGAATTTGGATCGCTAACATTAGGATATCCGCATGTTGGGCGTCATTCACAAGAACTGTTTAATGCACGGGATCTAGTGTGTCCTAAAGATCAATATGTACCACAGTCACTAGTTTCAGCATCTTGTGCCATGGTGTTTATGTTTCCTCCTACATTAACTAGAGAAAGAAAAAGAATCTATATGGAAAACTGGAAACAGTTTTATCTAGACAGAGGTGGCAAGGAGTTCTTTGATTGTGATATAGATGATCCTGAAATTAGATTTGGATCTATAAAATTAGGGCAACTATGCCATGCTAGTATAAATGGAGAATTAATAGATGTGCAAACTTTACAAGGTATGCTAAAATTAAGAAGATCAATTATGATAAACGATGTAGAATCATTTACTATAGAACAATAAACAATTATGGCAAAAACAAAAGAACCAATTGAACACAAAGATAAGCTAGGTCGAATCTTAAAAATAGGAGATGCTGTATGCTATCCTGATCGAAATACCCTTGAATTTGGCACTGTCAAAAAACTCAATCCCAAGATGGTTACAGTCTGGGAACTCGGTTACAATAATTATTCTTGGTACCAAGGTAATAGAAAGTACCCTAACGACCTAGTCAAAGTTGAAGGCCCGGAGGTTACTATGTACCTTTTGAAGGCTTCCGCCCGAGCTTAGCCAGATGCAATCGCTCTTTAAGTTCGTTTGCCACAATATAATCCGTAGCAGCTATTCTAGCCAACCACCCTTGCAATAGTCCTCTTTGGGCAGCAAGGGTTTCGCCTTTTGTGGCGTGAACATAATGCTCTAGCAACTCATCAAGTTCAGCTACCTTTTCTTGGAAATGGGTTTTAGGTTGTGCCATAACACTATTTACTTACTTGACAAACTGGTAAAATACTGCTATAATTAACTTACAAAGAAACAGAAAGGTGGTAGAAAATGGCTCGTATTGCAAAACCCAATGTTCAGGCCTTCAAAGTGGTCCTAACTGAGTATGATCGTTTCAGCGGTCGTGATCACTTGGATACTTGGTACTTCGACAACGAAGCAGAAGCCCGTCAAGCCGCTATCGATTACAATACCGAGCACAATACAGCCGCATCGGCCCCTGACTGGTATGTGAGAGCAGATTATGTAGGAAAGGTAAACTAATATGCCATGGATTGAAAACGTAGCAGCCGCTGATATACCTACTAGGTTCCATCATGAGGCTGGGGAGAATAGTATGCTGATCAGCATTGTTGATCCAGCAAGTTGGAGGCCTACTCCTGCACACAAGTTCAAAGAACAACATAACTTTGAATTTTTGGATATTGAGAAAGATGACTTTGCATTAGACGAAGCTATGCGGTGCAGTCAAGAGCAGGCCAATGAACTTGTTCGACTGTTGCAACATGCACTGGACAATAAAATGAACGTAGTCGTTCATTGCTTTGCAGGCATTTGCCGTAGTGGTGCTGTCTGTGAAGTCGGTGTTATGCTAGGCTTTGAAGACACTGGTCGATTTCGTAGCCCTAACCTGTTAGTTAAGCATCGAATGATGAAGGCGTTGGGTTGGACATATGATGAAAATGAAAAGCCAAACATTGATGATTGGAGAAATTTTAAAAATGACTTCTAATCAATTACACACCTTTAAGGAAATAGGAGGCCGAAAAATTCCATCTTTTACGTATGAAGAATACGGTATAAAAGGAGTAGGAAAAAACAGGCTTCCTATTGTCTCTATGGACAATTATATTAATCACGACCTCGACCAAGAATTGCATATCGAGTGTTGCAAGGGGCTTGCACTTACTAATGATTATGGAATGGGTATGGTCTATGGAGGATTACCTCCAGAAGAAGTAGCTCGATTCCAAGGTCACGATTGTTGGTCCGAAATTTTGCAACATATTGAGATGCATGATCCAACAGGAGTACATAGAAAAGCACTAGACGAAGTTGCAGATCGATTTCCAGAACAGCCCGAACAGGCAATGTTTAAGTATGCCTATTTTGCACTAGGAGCAGTTATTCCTTGGTTTTTTGCCTGTTATTTAAAAAGAAATGGTTTTTTTAAAAAGACAAAAGACCTAGGTGGTTGGACTGAAACATCAAAATTATTTCCAGGGGTTGTAAAATATCTCGAAACACTACCATTTAAAGAAATAGGACGAGTTTTACTTTTTACCACATATCCTAATGCAGGAGTTGTTATACATAGAGATAGTATTGTTACAGAACATTCTGATCATAATATCAATTTGTTCTTTGATGGTGGCTGGAGGCCTAGTTTTATTTGGGACGAAAAGAAAAAAGAAAAAGTATATTTAGAAAAAGGTGCTAGAAGTTATTTTTTTAATAATAGAGATTATCATGGTGTAGATCCGGAGCCTGTTTTTAGATATACTGTACGAGTCGATGGAACCTTTACGGATGAAATGTGTGAAAAATTAGGTTTAGAAAACGGTTATACCTGGAAGTGGGATTACGAAAACACTTGACTTTCTGGTAAAAGTAGTGTATAATTAAGGCATGTACAAAGTAATAAGCAAAAGTGGTTTGCCACTGTTCGTATCCGACACACTAGACGGTGCAATGGCGTTTGCCAAAACTGTAGGTCTGTTTGTAACTATTAAAAGTCCAGACTTCGAAGTGTGTGGTATATTTGGAGTCGATACTGTTAAGGACGGAAAGTGTCCAGACGGTATTGATTATGATTGGAATAAAGAATCTCGCATTGGGCGAGTTAAAAAAGAAAGGACAGATTATGACAGCAACATTCTTAGTGAGTGATACTCACTTTGGTCATACCGGTGTCTGCCGCTTCACACGTAACGATGGTGTTACAAAGTTAAGGCCGTGGGATAGTCCTGAGGAAATGGACGAAGCTATGGTTAAGGCGTGGAACGAACGTGTTAAGCCTGAGGACAAAGTCTATCACTTAGGCGATGTGGTTATTAACCGTAAGGCATTAAAGACATTAGCCCGCTTAAACGGCGACAAGGTTTTAATCCGCGGTAACCACGACATCTTTCGTGACGACGAGTACAGACAGTACTTCCGTGAGTTGCGTGCCTACCACGTTGTGGAGGGTATGATTTTTAGTCATATCCCGTTGCATAGTGACAGCTTAGGACGGTTTGGTGTTAACGTACATGGGCACTTACACGCAAATCGAGTTAAAAGGGCCCGTGGCGTAGATGCAAGGACTGGTGAAGTTTTATACGGAGATGAAAACGATTTACGTTATCATTGTGTATGCGTAGAGCAAACTCCAGACTTTGCTCCTATCTTGTTCGAGGATGTAAAGAAGCGCATTGTCGAAGAAGGTGGTTCAATTACATTTAGGAACGGCAATGGACCAACAATGTAAATTATATGTACTAGTCGGAGTGCCTGGTTCTGGTAAATCTACATGGATAGACAATCAAGACTGGGCACTAACCTGCGCTCGCATCAGCACAGACAAGTGGGTTGAAATCTATGCCAAGGAAGTAGGTCGTACCTACTCTGAGGTGTTTAAAGATTTCATGCCCACTGCTGTAGATCTTATGGCCAAGGAAGTAGTTGCAGCTCGTGAAATGAAGCGTGACATTATCTGGGATCAGACTAGTACAACTATTGCGAGCCGTACTCGTAAGTTTAACATGTTGCCAGACTACTACAAGATTGCAGTAGTGTTCAAGACTCCAGAGAAGGATGAACTGGCAAAGAGACTAGCAAGTCGGCCTGGTAAAGAGATTCCTATGAGCATAGTTGAGCAAATGGCTTTTGATCTAACAGTAGATCCGCCATCTCTAGAAGAAGGATTCAACGAAGTCTGGTTTGCTGAATAATACGGCCCTTAGTTCAATGGATAGAATACGTGGCTTCGAACCATGCGATGTGGGTTCAATTCCTGCAGGGCCGGCCATTGAATAGCGATAATTAAGGTTATGCAAATAAAACAAAAATTTATAGACCTATATATGGACTGGGCAGAACGTACAGCCCAATTAAGTCATGCCGTACGATTGCAAGTAGGTGCTGTCATTGTCAAAGATGACTCAGTTATCAGCTATGGATACAATGGTATGCCCGCAGGTTGGGATAACAACTGCGAAGATCGAGTTTGGGATGGTGGTGCTGGCGGGTGGCTTGATCCAGACGAATTTGATGCCAAATATCCGTATGAAGATTGGCATGAAGGTGCCCAACGTGATGTCCGTTATGGATTAAAAACTAAACCGGAGGTATTACACGCTGAATCAAATGCGATTGCTAAGTTAGCCCGTTCAAGCCAAAGTGGTGTTGATGCTAGTGTATTTGTTACTCATGCTCCTTGCATGGAGTGTGCTAAACTTATATACCAGTCTGGTATATCTAGTGTATATTATCGCAATAGTTATCGAAACTCATCGGGAGTAGAGTTTTTAAAAAAATCTGGTGTAAAAGTTAATCAAATATGAAGATTGCGATAACAGGTCATACAAGTGGATTAGGTAAAGCTATCTACACTCACTTTAATGAAACTGGGCACGATGTAATTGGTCTATCAAGGTCTAACGGATTTTCTATCCCTGAAAAATTGCAGGAGATTATAGATATAGCAAAAACCTGCGATATATTTTTTAATAATGCACACGTAGGAACATCCCAATCAATTTTTATTAAAAATTTGTTTAAAGACATTATGATTGTAACATCAGGGTCTATGGGTGCAGATTTCTGGAAAAGTGGTAATCCGTATTACATTGAAAAATTTCAAATAGAAAAATCTCACAAAGTGTATAGAACACAAACACCATTACCTATGGTACTACTCAAAATGGGATATTTAGAAAATTACACAGACCGTAAATCTATACCTTATAGTCAAGTTATTAATTCTATTGAACACTGGCTGGATAATCCAAGAATAAGTATGATAGAGTTTGATAATATAAAATGACACATTCTACAGTTTCTATCATCGATACTTCAAAAATTCTATCTGAGTATTATAATTTAGAGTCAAGAATTGTATGGCCAGAAAATACCAGCAAGGGTATGCAATGCGGATTGCAATATGCCGTTGGGGAAGACCCATCGGCTAGTGCAATTGGAAAATTAAAAAAATCTAGAGATGAAAAAGAATATTGCTTAATAAATCCGCTGTTTCAGAATACAGTATTTGAAGAACTAATTAATCAATTTAACTTATATAGAACTAGATTAATGTGGATTAATCCATATTCTTGCTATAGCATACACAGAGATAAATCTAAGCGTATGCATATTCCGTTAATTACTAATATGGAATGTCTGTTTATATTTCCAAATGTTCCCGAAATTATACATCTTGCTGTTGGTTATGCGTACAGTGTAGATACTACTCGAAGACATAGCTTTTGTAATTTTTCAGATACTCCTAGGCTACACCTAGTGGGATGTATTAGTTAAAGTAGTATATAATAAAGCTATGTAAAATTGATAATTACTAGTATATCGAAGGATAAAACGTGCGAATCAAGTTTAATTGGGCCGGATTAACTCGAGAAACTATAGCTAGTTTCATATACTCTCTCTATCCTAATATTGTTGGGCGAGCACTAACTATACAGCAAATTCATACAAAACTATCTACACAATTAAAAAAACTTGCGCCTATTAAAATAAAACGAGAGTTTGATCCAAAAATTGAAAAGAATCAAATATGGGTCGGCGGCGCTTATTACAGTGATTTAGATCAAGAAAAAACCAAATGCATTGAAATAGTATTTGCCTATCCTGTAGTAGATGATACTATTTGTATGACTCCGAAACGTTTTAAAAGCCTGTGCCTTAATATAGCAGACACATTGCTTCACGAAATGATACATATGAGGCAGTACAGACGTAGAAAGTTTAAAATTCTTCCAGATTACGAAAGCACAGCCAACCGTACTAAAGTAAGACTCGAACAAGAGTACCTAGGATGCTCAGATGAAATAGATGCGTATGCGTTTAACATTGCCTGTGAAATGATTGACAAGTTCAAAGGGGACTACGATTCAATCATCAATTACTTAAACGAAAATCAAAAAGGCAAACAAAGACGTCATAATAGTTGGAGAATGTATATAAAAGCATTTGAGCACGATCACAATCATCCAATTATACAACGTGTTAAGAAAAAAGTAGTTCGATATCTTCCATTGGCCTATGTTGGCAAACCTTACCGCAATAAAGATTGGATAGATCGTTGATCTAATTTAAATTGTATGCTATACTAGTAGCATGACATACACTGTTCACCAAAGCCAAATACACACCCTTAAACCGGGAGATCCTAATTTTGTAATTACTGCCGGCCTGGAGCAGGCTAATCGAGCCGGAATTGAAATTAGTCAACGATGCCCGGAAAATTACAAAGATCTCATTCTAGAATGTATCCATCACGGTTGGCTCAAACCTGTGGCCAATATCACAGAGCGTGAATTATTGTTTATGGGTCTTACCAAGTGACATTTGATCAGAGGGAAAAGGTTGGCATCATCGGTATGGGCTTTGTAGGCTCTGCTATATGCAATGTGCTAGACGATGGCACAATAATTGATCTTACGATTATTGATCCTGCTAAAGGACATAATAGCACATATCAAGATATAAAAAATACAGAAGCTGTATTTGTATGTGTTCCTACGCCTGGATTAGAAAACGGCAAATGTGATACCAGCATATTAGAAGATGTACTAGAGCAGTTAAAAGCCATCAACTATCAAGGTGTTATTATTAGCAAATGTACCGCACCCCCGCTCGTCTATGAACGCTTAAATGAAGGGTTACCTAATTTGGTACATGTTCCGGAGTTCTTAACCGCGGAAAATGCTTATAGAGATTTAGTAAATGCAACTTTTGCTATTATAGGCGGCAATGTTCCTGCATACAGACGTGAAGCTGAACGTTTTGTTAAATTTACACAGCCAGCATTAACAGACATTAGACATGCATCAATCGGTGAAGCGGCATTGGCAAAATATGTGATCAATAGCTACCTTGCTACCAAAGTTGTTTTTATGAATGAGGTTGCTAAATTAGCTGAAGCAATGGGCTATGAATACAACGAGATACATCGATTGTTTAGAATGGACGAGAGAATAGGGCTATCACATACTCGTGTTCCGGGCAAGGATGGAACATATGGATTCGGAGGACATTGTTTTCCGAAAGATACTGCGGCTTTGTTAAGCATGTCAAAAGAACTTAATGCAACTATGTCAATCCTCGAGGCAGCAATTAAAAAGAATACTTTCCTCAGATTATCCTAAACCATTGACATAAGAATCTAAATACTATACAATTAACAAATGGCAATCCGCTGCCTTAACATAGGAAAATAATAAATGACAGAACCGGTAACATACCAGAACATAGACGACAAGGGTTACAGTGAAGGAACCTTGGCAGGATCTATCCGCATGAAGATGACACGCGAAGGAAAGCGTTTTTGGGCAGGAGATAATGTTAGTGAATATGTTCACTTTACAGACATTGATCAGTTAATCGACGATGCAACAACAGCATTTGAAGGCGTTTTGGACAGCCTTCTAATTGATAGAGAGAATGATCCAAACAGTAAAGGCACAGCACGTAGGCTGGCCAAAATGTATTTTAATGAGATAATGGCAGGACGATATGAACCAGCACCAGACGCAACCGCTTTTCCAAATGATTCGGAGGACCGTTATGAAGGTATGCTCGTTGTTCGCAGTGAGCTTAGGAGTATGTGTAGCCATCATCACCAACCCGTTAGTGGCGTTGCTTATATTGGTATTTTGGCTGCTAACAAACTTATTGGACTATCCAAGTACACAAGGATCGCTCAGTGGTGCGCCCGAAGAGGTACTCTCCAGGAGGAACTTTGTAATGATATTGCTAGGGAGATCTCCAAAGCCACAGATAGCGAAAACGTCGGAGTCTATCTAAGAATGACACACGGATGTTGTGAGAATCGTGGCATTATGGCACATGATAGTTCAACAACTACTTCTGTGCTCAAAGGTGCTTTCAATAAAGATCCGGGTACCAAGAAAGAATTTTTTGATACGTTAAGTCTTCAAGAATCTAACAAACGATAAAATGGTAATAAAAGTTATTGCATTTTATCAAGAAACATGTTATTATAAACAATAAAGGAAATACATGAAAAAAGGTAAGTTAAATATTCCCACAGGAAATCGGCCTACTCCAAATGCTGCCACTGCCGCAATGCAAGCAGGATTTAGTCGCCCTACGTCGCCTGCACAACAGCCGCGTCAAATGCCTGCAGGCCAAGGCGGTCGCCCACCGAGTATTATGATTGCTGTTCCAGCAATGGAAATGGTTAATGCAGAGTTTGCACAGCACTTGGCCATGGCGGCTGCTAATATGGTTGCCAATGGTATTAAGATCAACTGTGCTTTTAACATTGGTTCAGTAATTACTATTGCTCGTCGTAACCTAGTTGATATCTTTTTGAAATCAGACTTTGATTACATTTGGTGGGTAGATAGCGATATGAAATTCCCAATTGACGCACCTATGCGTTTGTTAGCACGTAACAAGCCAATTGTCGGTGCTAACTATCGTCGCCGACGTTTCCCTAACCCTAACTTCACAGGTATGAGCGGTAAGGCTGGATCTTTTACAGAATTCCAAACTACTGATCAAAGTCCTCCTATGGAATTGATCGATGTACTGCCACACGGTATGGTTCTATGTAAGCGTGAAGTTTATGAAAGAGTTCCTCAACCGCATTACCTACAAGAATTTGTTCCGGAACTTAATCTTGAAATCGGTGAAGACATTTATTTCTGCCAACAGGCTCAAAAGGCAGGATATGAAGTTTGGTGTGATCAAGAATTGAGCAGAGAAGTTGCTCATATCGGTATATTCCACTTTAACTATAATTTGAGCGTACCACAATAAAGGTAAAACTATGTTTGAGTCAATCGAAATCCGTAAGGTAAAAAACGGCGTTGTTGTAACTTTGCGGACCGAAGACGAGGACGCAGAATACGTTTACGATACCGATAGAAAAGCTATCAAATTTATCAAAGACATGTTAGAATCTAAAGGTAGCGTAAGCGTGAAAGAAAATCATGACAGTTAAAAAGAAATACAACATAGGTGATGTTGTTTGGATCTACGGTGTTCGTAGAGCTAATGACAAATCCACTCAAGGTACAGTAGTTAAATCATTTAATATCGAAGGATATAATGATATGCACTATGTTGTATCCATTCCTACTGAGATAGAACCGTTGCTCGAAATACGCACATGGCAGACCATCAGCCAAACTAAAGACGGCCACGTTGGGTCTTTGCGTAACGCATTTAGTAATCCCGAGGCCGCACATCGAATGTTAGCCAGGACCGGAGTAGCATTTATTTCGGACGCAGATGAAGATTATGACGGTGACGGACATGACGGTATGGGTAGTACGTTAGACGACTTTTATAAAGACGAAGAGGATGATATTGATCCAAATCTAATCCATGCGGCCCTAGAAAAATCTCAACAAGATGTTAGCCACGGTCCTTTAGTTATGAAAGAAAATAAACCCAAGCGCCGCAACTTTACTCGAAAGAAAAAAGTTTGAACGCGGACTTTAGGGAATTAGACAAAGTCCTCAAAGCATGGGCTCTGGAACCGCCTATGATTAAACCTACATTACACCGTATAGCTAATCACTGGTATCGATTACAGGTTGTAGAAGAAACAGACGAAGGTTCAGTTTGGTATAATCAAAAATTAAACGATTGTGTCGAATGGTCGGCGGAAAAGTTAAAAGATTGGCCTAATGTTAAACGTATGAGTTTTGACATGTGGGATTTTAAATCTAAAAAAGATGCCGAAAAGTTTATTACATTTTTTCATCTATCATGGGATCAGTAAGATACAAAGTCGAAAACAAAGATGGACAGAGAATTGTTGAAGAAATTCACAAGGTAGTTGTGCATAAGTTTAATATAGGTGATGTTGATGATCCTGAAATCTATGCTGCCGGTCCGATATATGATTGGGAACGAAGTGATGCTGGACAGTTTGTTATGAAACATGCCATTGAAACTCCAACATATCATGGGCAGATAGATTATGCTAGTTACGGACATCAATATATTATTGTTGCAGAGCTCGAGGCAAAGAAGTTAAGTGAATTCTATTTAAGATGGGGCAATGATGGAAGTAGTAAGATACGGTGAAACCTGTACCGTCAAACAGGCAAACTCAAGCAAAACAGTAGAGGCGGCTGTACATGAGTTCAAGGAACAAAAGAATCTAACTGTAGTTCTTAACAAGAGTGTAAAGCTGCCTATGACTTGGAACGGTAAGATGTATGAAGGTCGCATGGCCGGAATTGACTTTACCAGCGCAGGTCCAACTATCAATAAAACAACAACAGGAATTAGAGGATAATATGACAAATCCGTTTCGTGATCAAGAAAAATTTATGAAGGCCTGCGATCAAAGTGTTGGAACTTTTAATCCCGGGCAATACGATATGTATCTCAATTTAATCGATGAAGAATTTAAAGAGCTACAAGAAGCAAGGGCAATGGGTAACGATGTCGAAGAGCTAGATGCTCTTATTGATATTCTAGTTGTTACTATTGGTGCGATTCATAGCGCCGGGTTTGATGCCGAAGGTGCATGGAAAGAAGTAATGATGACAAACTTTGCTAAAATTGACAAAGAGACCGGCAAGGTGCGTAAGCGTGAAGATGGTAAAGTATTAAAACCAGTTGGTTGGTCTCCACCAAATCTATTACCGTTTACTTCGAAAAAGTAATTGACAAATGATCCTGTTTAGTGTATAATTAAATACATAAACAGGATTTTTACATTATGGCACATCATTCACAATATTGGAGTTGCACTCCCTTTGCAGATTGGCTTCGCGGTACCAAGAAGCTTAGTGCCGGCACATCTGAAGAATGGGATGAATGGACAACTACGGCTCAGATGAAACATAATTTCCGCTACTGGTTAGCAGAAGAAGGGCTCAGCTACCTCCAGGATTTTGTTACCTGGCCCGTTAGAAAGATTTACGATGTTAAGTACTACATTAATAATCGTTGGGTTACTAGGACTCATAGTCTTACTGCTCACCCTAGGGACATCAAACCAGGGCAGTGGCAAGATGTTGGTAACAGGTTTTTACCATGCCTCTTTAACGAACTACAAGACTTTGTTGAAGTAGAACAAGCATGGATGCATATTGCCTGGGGTAGCGAAGAAGACAAGGCAAAGTATGCGGCACCATTCTGGGCTACCGGTTGGTTCCGTTGGAGAACTTGGCGTTGCCCACAAGCAGGTCTTGATCATCTCGATTGGGCTATGACACTGACCAATAGTGATTGGTGCGAACCAACTGATCTAAATTATAACAAACCTACTTCACAAGCTGTTCGTGCAAAAGAGATCAAAGAGCTTTACACATGGTGGACTGTTACATATCGTAATCGTCCAGATGTGCATGATGCAAGTGGTTGGAGTGCTTACTGTGAAGCCGCACGTTTAGCCAACGGTGGAAAATTAAGTTTTGGAGGACAAGACAAAAGTCCTGAACTTCGTAAGATGTGTGACAAAGCTCTTAAGCTAAGTCAGAAAATTGAAGCAGCCTATGCAAAAGAAGATGAACAAATGATGATTCGTCTTATCAAGGCAAGAGATAGTCTATGGACCTAACCTGCCAATGCAATAGCGAGGAAAAGTATTCGGAAGAGTACGACTCCTACTATTGTGAAACTTGCAACAAATGGTTAGAGTCCAAATGCGATGATCCAACCTGTGAATACTGTGTCAATAGACCAGAAAGCCCCTATGACCAAATTGAGTCGAAGCCCCGAACGTAATACGTTCCAACGAGATAATTACCTGAATCGAAAAATGGAAGAAGGCGAATTACCCGATCCAGCAATAGTTAAGATGTACGAAGAAATCAATTTTGATAAGTTGTCCAGAGAAGAAGATCCCAATTGGAAAAAGAATAACTTAGAGTATGATCTCCGTAGTACCGATTGGATGTTAGCCAAGGTCCGAGAAAGTCGCATCTACGCTCAAAATCTATATGCCGCTATTTGCAACAATGACTTCCAAAAGTTAGATGTCATGCCTATTTTAAAAGATGAGCGTTGGAGTGCCAGTTGGCGGTATGCTGGCGGTATTATTGCTGACATGCGAGAAGAAGGTGATTACATTGATTGGTATTGCAGTGGTATCCGAAACAATGATCAATTAGAGCCTGGAGAGTGGGAAAACTGGACACTAGAGCAACAGACCTACTACAAAGAAGGACAGTCATTTGTAGCTGAAAGTGTAGTCACTGATGAAATTCGAGAAGACCTTAAACGCCTCGGATGGATTGTGGTTGATAGCAATGACTAAACCTATAGTGCTATCCGAAGGGGCATGGCTTAAAATCTATAACCAAATTGCCCAAACTCATCCGCCGAGCGTGTTGTTAATTCGCGACAAAATGAAATCAGTATTGGGTTTTACCACTAGGACACATCAAGAATGGATAGATAGTCATGTCGATGTTAGCGGTAGTAGATTTGGAACTAGGTGGTGTGTAACAACTATCCATTTGGACTTCTATAATGAGCCAAAGCGTACTATGTTTCTACTAAAGTACTCAGAATATTTGGACAAATCTGGTAATACCACTCTTGACATAGAGTGAAATTCAGTGTATAATAAGTACATACACTAGCAACAAGGAGTGCAAAATGGCAACAGTAGCAGGCATTAAGATTAAAGCTAAACCCAAAAAAGAAAAGATCACTAGCGTAAGCATCCGCGAGAACGCCAAGCGCGACTATAGCCCAAAGTGGGATGGTGCAGAGACTTGGAGTAGTGCTCAATTTACTAGACATTTCCGTAACGCTATGGAATACTACCGTTTGGAAAAAACTACCAAAGAACTCAAACCACAAATCATTAACTGGATGGCTCTTAATGATTACACAAAGGCCGAAATCGCGGCTTTTAAGAAGACAAAAGATAATCGTTGTTCAATGACCGTGGCTGCTTTGGCAGCTTGTTTGCAACGAGGCATGCCTGCAATCCATAGCGGATTCAACGAAGGCCGTGACAGCACTATTTGGTTGCGTAAAGAAATCGCTCGAATTGTCGAAGACGGCAAGGATGACATTGACGAAACAGAAACAACCAAGCCAGTAGTTAAGGTGGAAGTATATGTTCCAACTATTCAAGATCGTCTGCGTGAAGCCGCAGGTGGTATGAGTGAAGAATTAGATACTGCAATCGATTCATGGATTATGAATCCAGAGGCGTTTAACCCTAAAGACATTAAGGTTGTTAATCTGCTTAAAGGCAAGGGAGCCAAGGCTGCTCATTCACGTATCATCAAAGGTTACTTCCAACGTAACTATGATGAGTTGATTGAATTGAGTAGCGGTCAAGCTGATGACCAATTGAAAGAAGCCTACAAGCATAACAGCCGTAAGAATGTTAATAAGCTAATTGAATTCTACACGGCTATTATGGCTGCATGTGAGCAGATTGCCGCAGAACAAAAAGTACTGAAGAAGCCACGTGCTGCCAAGGTCAAGCCTGCAGAAGAATTGGTTAAGAAGTTGAAGTTCATGCTAAGTGATCCAAAATTGGGTGTGACGTCAGTGCCTCCTGCTACCATTATCGGTGCTCAAGGTGTTGTTGTGCTCAATGTCAAGACACGCAAGATCGGCTACTACATTGCCAAGAGCAGTGAAGGCCTAGGTGTTAAGAACAGTAGTCTTACCAACTTTACTGAAAAGAGTATGCAAAAGACTCTGCGCAAGCCTCCAGAACAGGTCAAAGAGTTCAAAGAGCAGAATACGCAGAAGCGTTTTGAAACTTGGTTTAGCAAGAGTGTCAAAACTACAGAGACAGTGTTAAATGGAAGATTTAGTGAAGATACAATCATCTTGAAGGTGTATAAATGAACGAACGAATCAATGAACTTAATAGAGAAGCACAGGCATTTGCCACAAGGATATGGGGCGAAGATGAAGATTACTTTAATCAATGGGTGGAGACATACAAAGAAAAGTTCGCCGAGTTGATTGTTAGGGAATGTATGGAGCAGGTTTGGTATACCCGTGAAGATGGCATCAATGGCAATATTTCCCAAGTTATTAAAGACAGGATCACGGAACATTTCGGAGTTGAAGAATGAGTACAGAAGAAGACAAATTTAAACATAGCAAGCGCCTACTAAAGGACGATGCACATATTGCCAAACAGGTAAAGATTGCCAAAGCACACGGCTTTCCAGTTAAGAACGATGAGGCGCATCGGTTGCACAAATTAAGTGGAACTACCTGTGGTGATCCAAACTGTGCTATGTGCGGTAATCCTAGAAAGTTTTTTAACGAGCCTACACTACAGGAAAGACGCCTTTTCCAAGATGTAGAAAAGATCACAGACAAACACAGCAATGGATTGAAAAATGACGAAGATTAATAATGGCAACACTTTGGAAATGGGCATCATTTAGCCCGAATAGCGGGCATGTCATTACCGATAAAGTATTTGTTGCAACCGCATTATTGGCAAATATGCACAATGTATATAAAGACGATAATGATTACTTTCAAGAACACATCGACCTATTGGAGTTGACTGAAGAGCAAAAGGCAGAAGTACTTGAATTTATTTTTCTAGCTACAATGACTGTTTATTCTAAACGTGATTTTAATCAAATGTTACCAAAGTATCTACACACACTGAAAGTTATTAAAAATGACAAAGAAGATCTACTATGAAAAACAAGGTCGCAGATATGTCCCGGTGGCTGAATATGACAATGACTACCTCGACAGTTTTCCAAAAGGCAATCACCTGGTTATGTGTTATCCTGGGGGCTCTAGTCGTCGCTTTAACATTGATCCAGCATATGCTCCTATGATTGCCGCGGGTCGGGTCGCCGAGGACGCTATTTGCAGTGCCATTAGCAAAGCTAGCGAACTAAGACCACGAAAAACTCCCATCACGCCTGGACAAAAGGCTGCTTGGGAAAAGTTAGCCAAAGAGTTTGGAGATGAACTTGCTACATTGAATGGATTATGTATTCGTGATTGTGCGGAGGCAGGCATAAAGGCTATGCAAGTGGAAGCTGATAAATTAATGCAAAATGCAAGTGTGCGATCTGCCTACGAACAATTCATAATGCTGTGCAAACTAATAGAAAAAGAATAGTATGATATATCTTGTTGAAGGTATTGTTCTTATAGCAGTAGCATTACTTTTTTGCTATCTTGTGTTAAAATTTTTAGATATGTGATATGCTTAAACACGGAGAAATAAACCCCCTGAATGTATTTGGTATGCGAAAGCTTAACCATTGCCCGCCTCACTTTGACAGAGTTGTATTTGAAATCAAAGTTCATGAAAAAAAGATATCTGATTGGATTTATGAAAATTTGTCTGGCAGATTTTGGTTAGGTGATGTTTACGTTAGTAAAGAAAACGAATCATTTGAAATGTCCAAGTGCGTGGCATTCGAACATAAAAGCGAAGCCAGCTACTTTGCATTATTTTTAGATCAAGTGAACAAATGGGAAAATCAAGTGTATTAAAAAATTTCCAGTCGAGATATACAAGTTAAATAACTGTGTATTATCGGAGTAACAATGGAAACCCCAACAGAAAACAAAGCACAGGAAACTCGTCAAATTTCGGTTCCATCGAAAGAGCTTCTTGTTATTTTAAGTAGTCTTCAACTAGCTAGCACTCGTGGTGCTTTCAGGCCAGAAGAATTCGTCGAAATCGGCACCGCATACCAAGCATTGTATCAATTCTTAGTGGGCGTTGGCGTTATCAATCAACCACAGCCCGAGTCAGATGTAACATCTGGCACTGCATCAGGCTGAATCAAAGGAATTTATAATGATTAAACACGTAGGAAAGCACAGTAACAAAAAGTGCATTATCTTGTTTAGACAAGTACCAGGCGAAGACCATATGTGTCTTGTAGCTTACCCAGATACGTTACCTCGCCATATTCATGATGATATCATGACTGCGCTAGAAAGCGACTCCGGTCAACAAGCAAAAGAATTTAGCGATTATTTGTTTAGATTTACCATGAGCGATGGCAGTAATGCTTTGCAAACTTTGCATCAAGAAGGTATGATTAAAAAAGTACCAACTAACCAAGTTATTGTAACACCCAATGCCAAGAGCACTGTTCGCCTGGACGAGCTAAATGAAATCTTAGGTAAGTTAGCTAAGGGCGAAGAAGCAGTTAAAGAGCTAGCTGATTTAGATGCTAATGCTGGTATGAGCGGCCGTCGTAGACGCCAGAATGAAGGTCGGGATGCAGGCGAACTTCGTGCTCCGCTTAATAGTCGTAGTACTCCTGCCAGAGTTACAGACAACATAAGTATTAGTGATGTACTGTCAGATGGGGACCTAGCAAAGCAACGTCTAGCACAAGCACAGCAGATGCAAAATCAAGCTAAGGAATTACTAGCCGAAGCAGCAAGATTGCAAGAAGAAGCATTAACACTAACTGGTCCTGTTACACAAAATGGCACAAAACAACGCAAAAAAACCGCCAAAACCAAGGAAGCTTAATCTAAGTTCCAAAGCCGCATGGAGAAACATTCTTAAAGATGTTGACAAAAAAGAAGTACCAATTCACGTTTTAGAAAAACTAATGGTATATCTTAAAGACGGTACCATCGTTACAGTAGATATTAAAAAACTACTAGCAGAAGGTGCAGATCCGGAAGATATCGAAGCGCATGTTGGTTTGAGATTAGAAGAGCTAGATATTTATATAGACAACGTCGACTACTTTGTAGACATTGCACTAGTAGAGAAAACAATACAACCAGAGACAGATAAGCTACTTAGTAAATTATGATTAAGGCAATTTTTGCCGTAGATCACTGGGGTGGGATGGGGTTCAAGGGTTCATTACCTTGGCCCCATCACAGCGAAGATCTACAGTATTTTAAAGAACAAACACAGGGACAAATAGTTGTCATGGGTCGCCGAACATGGGACGACCCTAAAATGCCCAAGCCTTTGCCTGGTCGCATTACCTATGTCGCAACCAATCGCCCACTATTTGGTTATGACGGTGTTAAAACAATTCGCGGCGATCTTTGCGAAAGCATACGCAACATCGCAAAAAATAATCCAACCAAAACAGTCTGGATCATAGGCGGTCCCGATATTCTACTAGACACAAAAGATCTAGTAGACGAAGCACATATCACTCACTTCAAAGGCCAATTCAAAACAGACGTTCAAATTGATCTAAGAAAATATCTAAGTCTATTCCGCGCATATGGGTCAGCTCCTAGTTCTGATAGAAGTTGCAATTGGATGACTTATAAAAACATTGACATTTTCCGTCAATAATATTAAACTAGTCTTATGGAACAACAATATTTAGATGCATTGAAATACGTGCTAGAAAATGGCACGACTAAAACGGACAGAACTGGTACTGGAACTATTAGTGTATTCGGTATGCAACAACGATACGATTTAAGCAAAGGCTTTCCTGCTATCACTACTAAGAAGCTAGCATGGAAAGCGGTTGTTAGCGAGTTGCTGTGGTTCATTGAAGGGTCAGGGGATGAAAAACGTTTGCGAGAGATATTACATGGTAGCAAACAATCGGACAAAGGAACCATCTGGACTGCCAATGCCACAGCACCCTACTGGAAACCAAAAGCAAAGTTTGAAGGCGATTTGGGTCGTGTCTACGGTGTACAGTGGAGACACTGGCGTACCTTAATCGAACGCAGTGTTGGTACATTTAAAGATGACTTTGGTAATGTCTTTAAGCGTACAGGTACAGTACAAGTTAAAGAAATAGATCAATTAAAACAATTAATCGCGGGCATTAAAACAGATCCACACGGACGACGACACATATTATCAGCATGGAACCCGGGCGAGTTAGAAGCTATGGCCCTGCCACCGTGTCACTGTTTTGCCCAGTTTTACGTAGCAGATGGCAAGTTGAGTTGCCAAATGTATCAAAGAAGTTGTGACATGTTTTTAGGTGTACCCTTCAATATCGCAAGCTACAGTTTGCTAACGCATTTAATAGCTCAAGTGTGCGATTTGGATGTTGGGGAGTTCGTTCACGTACTTGGTGATGCACACATATACTTAAACCATGTAGAGCAGGTAAAAGAGCAATTGTCACGTGAACCCTTACCTGCCCCACAACTTGTATTGAATTCTGAGATTGCAGATATTAATAAGTTCACTATGAACGATATTGTTCTCAACGGCTATACAAGTCACGGGGCTATTAAAGCAGATATGGCTGTGTGATGAATGTTTGGTGTAAAGAACCTTTCATTCACATGGATATCATTGTAGAGAACGAACACGTATCTTATAAGCCATGTAATGTATATAGGGACACTTTTAAAACATCATGTTTCGATGATGTCCGTGAACCACTTAGCAAAGGCATGTGGGCACCGGGTTGCGACTTTTGTAAAAATCAAGAAGCGTCAGGTGGCACTAGCAGACGCATTGGCTTAAACCAACTATACGAAAATAAAAATATAAATGATGGCATACAAGGACTAAGTCTACGATATGGTACTTTATGCAATTCAGTTTGCATAATATGCGACGAAACAAGAAGCAGCGCATGGGCAACTAAGTCTATACAAAATGGACGCCCAGTAGACAAACGGTTTATGTTTAAAAAGGCAGTAATGCCCGAATTAACTACTATATTAAATGACATCAATACATCAGTAATCACTCATATAGATTTCCATGGGGGAGAACCATTATTAAACACCTATCCGTGGCAAATGCTAGACCTATGTAATGTATCAAACTTAACTGTTAAAATAAACACCAATGGTACAGTGTGGCCGGACACCATGGAGTTGTTCAAGAAATGTAAATCTACAGAAATTATTTTTAGTGTAGATGATATTGGTAAAAGATTAGAATACCTTCGACCCCCAGCAAAGTTTGATAACGTAGTTCAAAATATTAACAAATCAAAACAAATGGGATTCAAAACCAGTTGTACCTATACTTTAAGCAGTTTGAATGTTTATTATTTGCCAGAATTTTTACTATGGAGTTTGAAGACATTCGGTGTTGCGTTATATGGACAACACATGTTTGACGGGTCAAAGTTTAATCTATATAATTTAAGTGATTACGCTAAAAATAAAGTTATAGAAAAATTTGATACGTATCCACAATTAAAAAAGTTAACATCTATTGCAGTCACTGAGATGACGAAGCCCAAGATAAAACAAGACAGCGCATTGAATAATATTATTAATGACGGAGAATTTAAAAATATATTTCCAGAATGGTGGGAGATATTAACGCATGAATAAAATTTTATGCACAGGCAATCCAGAGCATCAAACTGTTGCAAGTGGGGTCAAGGTTATTTTTCCCGATGCTGACTTTGCCTGCAGACATACAGGATATGATCTAAGAATGTGGTCCCAGGAATCGGAGAAACATTTTAGAGAAAAGATCAAACAATACAATGTGTTGATAAACAGTAGTTTTATTTCGAACGGCGCCCAACAAAAAATTCTAGAAATAGCAAGAGAAGAATGGACTAGTGGCCATGTAATTAATATTGGTAGCACTGCTGAATATCAAGGCCGGCACAGTGACATACCACAAACATATTGTATTCAAAAAAGAGCTTTACGTGATTTAAGTATTAGTATGAACTCTCATAAATTTAAGACCACACATGTAACTGCCGGCGGTATCAATGACGGAAAAGCAGGGCACGAAGATTGGTTAGATGTAATTGAAGTTGCAAAGATCATTAAATTTGTGTTAGAGTCTAATGTAAGCATACCAATTATAGGAATAGAAAAAGTATGAAAGTTCTAGTACATTCATTTAATATGGGCGATGTAGAAGAACCTGCACTATATGCCGCGGCGCCCATATACGAGTGGCAACAAACAGAAGCAGGGAAGTGGGTCATGGAACATAGCAACCCAGAGCCCGTGTGGGATTTAGGAGTTAACTATACGTCATACGGATACAGCGTTCAAATAACTGCTGAATTAGCAGAAATAGACGCAACATATTTTAATCTAAAATGGGGGATTAAATGATAACCATTTTTGTAGGTGATATATCTAAGGATTTGGCCGTAGCTGCAAAAAAGCACGATACTCATGCAGTATTACTAACTGAAAAAAATAAAAATATAACAGACGGCGTATACTATACCAGCTTTGGAGATTTCACTAACAGAGATGAATGTGCAAATATTTTACATAAAGCAGATATCATTTATTATTGCCCGCCTGCTAAATGGTGCGATACAAAAAAAGATAACAGTAGCTTTATTAAAGAGTGTACAGAATCATATCTAATGCATTTTCATAACAATAGAAAAATACATGGATTTAATACTGAATTAACTGCAACAATCAACAATCCAATGACAACATTGGCAACTGAACGTATAAACAACGACCCACAATTATGGGTTGCAGGATGTAGTATTTCAAATGGTGTCGGTGTTACTGAAGAAGAAAAGTACGGTAATATTATTTCAAAAGAACTCAAATTACCAGTAAGTTTTTTAACTGCAAACGGAAGTTCTATAGGTTGGGCCGCCGATCAGATTATTAGATCTGACCTTAGGGAGAACGATATTTTAGTGTGGGGGTTAACTTCACATACTAGATTAACTCACTACATTGATAAAGTAACACACGTGAACATCAAATATTACGAACTTAATCCAAAGTTCAACGATGTGTTACCATTCGAACGATTAACAGATAACGGGTCTGTTTACCATGCGCTAACTAGTATTCATCGAGTAATTAACTTTTGTAAAAAATTAAATGTGAAGTTAGTTATCGCAGGTCTCTTCAACACAGATACAAATTTTTCAAAACTGTTGCTGCCTATTGATAACTACATTTATCTATCTAAACCTAGCATACTATATCATAGTATGTTTTTAGATATAGGCAATGACGGGTTTCATCCAGGTGTATTAACACATCAAATGTACGCTGAAAAAATATTAAACAAGATTAAAAAAGGTTAAAATGAAATTTATAGTCACAGGTGGTGCTGGATTTGTCGGCCATAATGTTGTTCGTTTACTAGAACAAGCAGGACACGAATGTTTTATTATCGATAACTTAACAGATTACGGGTTTGTACCTAAGGATGAATTGCAATATTTGTCTAACAGTCGCAAAGCACGTATTCGCAGTACTGTACATCATTTAGATTTGTGTGATCATAAATCGATTAGCAATTTCTTTATGACATTTGCAGGAGGAGTTGATGCTGTTATTCATCTTGCAAGTTTTCCGAGACAAAAGGTAGTAAGTGCCAATCCAATTTGGGGTAGCGAAGTTATGTCCACAGCTCTTGTTAATCTACTAGAGCAAACACGGTTACATAAAATTCCTAAATTTACATACATTAGCAGTAGCATGGTCTATGGTGACTTTGAAGATCAAGTTACAGAAGACTTTAACTGTAAACCACAAGGCCAATATGGCATTATGAAACTAATGGGAGAATGGCTTGTTAAAGATTATACTCGTCGTGGTTGCTTTGATCACGTTATTATCCGTCCTAGTGCAGTGTATGGCGAGTATGATGTTGAGGATCGTGTGGTGTCTAAATTTATGCTCGCTGCTATGCGTGGGCAAACCCTTAAGGTCAATGGCGCTGGGGAAACTCTTGACTTTACCTATGTCGAAGATGCTGCAAAAGGAATTGTTCAAGCAACACTTTCGGACCAGGCAAAGAATAAAGTTTACAACATTACTAAGAGCCACAGTCATAGTCTACTAGATGCTGCTAATATGGCAGTTAAGTTAGCAGGCAAAGGCACAGTTGAATGTAGGGAAAAGGATGCAGACTTTCCGTCGCGTGGTGCATTAAACATTGATGCTGCACGTAGAGACTTTGGGTTTGATCCTAAAGTGGATGTAGAAGAAGGCTTCCAAAAATACTACGATTGGTTTAAAGCGAGTCCGTTTTGGAAATCAAAACTATAATTCCATTCTTTGGAGTTAAACGCCAATATGCAAATCTCCGAACGGAGATACTGGATAGCTCTGACAGAGTCTATAGCACCGGACAAGTGTTGGACGGTCGCTATACGAAAGAATTTGAGCGCCAAATAGCTGCCCGGTGTCAACGCAGATATGCTGTTGCTGTTAATAGCTGCACACAAGGATTAATCTTTGCCCAACAGGTATTGTTTCCTAACAACGATACAAAAATACTAATACCCACTATCAGCTTTGTTGCCACTATCAACAGTGTGTTAATGAGTGGTAACGAGCCTGTACTTTGTGATACAGATGATCAAGCATTAATGAATCTTGAAAGTTTAGACTATGCTATCAAAGGTGCAGGTGTACAGGGTGTTATGTATGTAAACATCTTTGGTAATACCGTGGACTGGGATAGGTTTAAAATGACCACAGACTTCTTTAATGATGATTTAAAGATAATCGAAGATGCTGCACAAAGCTTTGGTGCTAGTTACAACGGTATACCCAGCGGTGCCATGGGAGACATTAGTGTACTAAGTTTTGATCCAACTAAGAATTTAAACAACTACGGGTCGGGCGGTATGGTACTAACCGACGACTTATCTGTTGCCAATACTTTAATGGATCTCAGGGACAACGGTAAAACTACAGGACACGAAATTCCGGGCACTAACAGCAAGATGAGCGAAAGCGATTGCGCCCAAATGTTAGTTAAGTTAAAGTACTTTGATGGTTGGCAACGTAGACGAACACGTATTGCTGAGTACTATTCTGCTAACTTGCCTGAACAAGTTTATATTCCTGAAACTACAACAGGCACAGTTCATGCTTGGCACAAGTATGTGATTAAACTGCAAGACAGGGAATCACTAAAACATCACATGGCATTAAAAGGTGTGGAAACCAAAGTACATTACGAAAACCCTTTGTACGAAGAGCCGGTAGGTTATCCTTATATCAACTATGCTTCAGAACTGTACAGAGAAGCCAGTGCATTTTGTCAAGAATGTTTAAGTTTGCCCATCTATCCAGAATTAACAGATGATGAAGTCGAATATGTTGTCGACTGTGTTAAAGAGTTTTACTCTTAACGGCGGTTACGATACATTGGATGATTTTGATCGTATTGAACTTTGGGTGAAATAGAT
>JAUKPQ010062182.1:0-24628 GCA_032273045.1 Chloridella minuta | reverse complement strand
TATGGCTCGCTACTACGAAAAGCGCCGTATGTGGTCTACACTTAGCAACAACCAATGTGAGTTTGCATAATGTATATTACAAACCGTTATGATTCAATCAGACTGCCCTACAGTGAAGAACTGTTAGAGTGGCTGATTGAAACTTATCCTTTCTCAAAATATAGGGTGATAGAATGACACAATACATTCGAAGCCAAAATGGCCAAGCTAGTCAAATGATGTGGGATGCTGGCATGGGCGGTGGCGGACCATGGGTTCACTGTAGCTGTGGTAAAGATCACAGTGTGCCTGAGGACGAGGACGAAGAATATAATGACTATGACAGTATTGAATACATTAATGTAGACGGACAATTGTTTGTATATGATTGTGAAGGATGTGCTAAAAAGTTAGCACGATATGAAAACTTTATTTGGGAAAACCGTGATCACATTCGTCGTTACTTAAAGACAAGAATTGATCAAGAAAAGGCCTGGGCCGACCAAGAAAACCTATTAAACATACTAGCAGATATAAAATGAACAAACACTTAACAGAGTTATATAGAGCCTGCAGACCAAAAGAAGCGTTGGTATCGCAAGACGAATACAAAGCAGCCAATGTATTACTAGGCACAGAAGTAGAAAAATTTGCCGAGATGATTATAGAGTCAGTGTTGGATCAAGTTAAAGAACGTGCTTACTACACAGGCGACAGAGATTGGAGCGACGAAGTAGATCGTCCTTGGATACAGTTAGAGTTTGGTTATGGCCCATTGCATGATGCAAAAACAAGTCGGAGTTAAAGAATGAACTACAAATTTATTGGCTGGTGCCGAGATGAAAAAGAAAATGCCGACAAAGTTTGGGGTGTAATTGAACTTGCACAAGACGTTGACGAAGCAGGTAAGTACTCTTGGAACCAGAAAAATAAGTATATTACTTTCTGGGGTCGTCGTGGTAAGAAGTTGCAGACAAAAGTTAGCACAGACTACGAACATGATGTCGAGACTTTGGTCCGCGGCAAGGAACGCAAAGGTTATAAAAGCATCAACAAGGACAACTTGGATACTGTATATCCAGAGTTCCAGGATGATTTAGAAAAAACAGCAGTATGGGGACTGCTATCAGCATAGGAAAAATTATGAGAGTAAATGTAGTATCGGACCTTCACTTAGAATTTGGCGACCTAACCTTGCCGGGTGGGGATGTGCTTATTCTCAGCGGAGATGTCGTTGAAGCCAAGCGAGTTAAAAACGCAGATTATACTCCTGAAATCATTGCGCTAAGTGAACGCACAGGCATGAAACATCATCGTTACATGCGGTTCTTCAACGAAGAATGTGCAAAGTACAAGGATGTAATTTATGTCATGGGCAATCACGAACACTATCACGGAAGGTTTGATAAAACCTACAATCAGCTGAAAGAAAACTTGCCCAGCAATATCCATGTTCTTGAAAAAGAAAGTTTGGAACTTAATAGTGTATTGTTTGTTGGCGCTACATTGTGGACCAACTGCAACAATGCAGATGCTCTTACTTTTTA
Organism: Chloridella minuta; assembly: GCA_032273045.1. Lineage (NCBI taxonomy): Eukaryota > Xanthophyceae > Mischococcales > Pleurochloridaceae > Chloridella > Chloridella minuta. The sequence continues at coordinate 23,102 of JAUKPQ010062182.1, read as the reverse complement.
TACGCTGAAGTTTGGAATGAACGATTATAAAGTTATTCAAAACTTTTACCAGGACAAAAATCTATACCACAAGTTAACTCCAGAGTTCACTTATGCAGATCATATCAAAGCAACTCGCTTTATTAGTAAGACTGCCAAAGAGAACCCTGATAAAGATATTGTTGTGGTAACACATCACGCTCCTAGTTATCGCAGTATCGGGGAACAGTTTAAGTCTGAACATCACATGAACGGCGGGTATGCTAGTGCATTGGACGAGTTCATTGCGGACCACCCGAACATTAAAGTGTGGACGCACGGGCATGTACACAACGATTTTGATTATCAAATTGAACAGTGCCGTGTATTGTGTAACCCACGTGGTTATTATGGACACGAAAGTCGAGTACATGATTTTGATCCAACGGTTGGTTTTGATATCTAATTAGTTGACACTGTCTTTAAAAGAGCCTATACTTTGCTATAGGCTTTTTTACGGCCATTACCATTATGACTTATTCTATCGGAAATATTACAATTAGCGACCAAGACTTACTTACTAACACAATCAACCTGGGCAAGTATTACACAGGCACTGCTTCCGTTACAGGGGCAGTCGGAGGTTTGTATACGGTGGCTGGAACTAATGGCTCCTCGTGGGCCACTGCATCGGCGGATACAAGCTTAAAAGGTCAAAGCCTTTCAGTAAAAGGAAATGCAGAGTTTGACGGCGATGTAAAAATAAAAGGTCGCAGTATACTTGACCTATTAACTAAAATCGAAGAGAGATTAGCATTGCTTACACCTAATACCGAATTGGAATCGGAGTGGGAAGAACTTAAAGCATTGGGCGATCAATATAGACAATTAGAACAACACATTAAAGAAAAATCCAAAACATGGGATATTCTTAAACGTGAATAATATTGACAATAATTCCAAAAAGTCATATAATAGTAATATGATATTTGTAACTATAGACGGCCAAAAGGTAAGCACATACGATGCAATACTTTGGGCCAGTAAAGAATTTGGACAAGATAGCATGAAAGTAGAACACCAGTTTCCTGGGTGGCATTGGCGTTTCGCGTTCAAAGAACCTAAGCAAGCTACCATGTTTGCACTTAAATGGATTAAGTAATGGCTAAAAAAATACCAGTACACAAAGATAAACTAGGACGTGAGTTAGCAGTGGGAGATGCCGTTTGCTATCCTTCGCATAATAGTTTGTATATTGGCACTGTTACTAAACTTAATCCCAAACTAGTTGGTGTTACGGCTGTGGGTACAAAATGGAAAAGCCAGTCAAACAAATATCCCAGCGAATTAGTTAAACTGGACGATGCTGATTTAACTTTTTACGTGTTGCAAAATAGTTAAAAAGTAGTACTCAAGTACTACATCTTTTCGGTTGCTCAATATTACCAAACCGTGTTATAATATACACATAGTAAGGAGCAAATGATGCAAGTAGCAACTCAAACACAGTCTGCATATTACACTCAACGTCACGGCGGACCATACGATCGTGGCTCAGCTGACGCTTGGTACGGTCGGGAATTTAATCCTCACTACTTTCTGAGCGACACTTACAACTCACCGAAGATTGAAATGGCGCAGATGACTGCCGCAGAAATTACAGCCTACACAGCAGGATATCGCGATACTGAGTTCAATGCCAAAGGTGACTGAATGACACAATTTGTACACATCGTTTATGTCCACCCCGTAGAGAACGGTATGCCTAATCTACACAAGGTTAAATTGGAATGGGAGTTTGATACTGTGAAACAGGCTGAGGATGCTATTCAGTTGTGGAATGATTCTGTAACGAACACACGGGCAGTCTACTACGGTTGTGTCGATGATGAAACAGGAGAATTGATATGAACGAACGAATTAAAGAACTTGCTGAACAGGCTACAGTATTTGTAGCAGACTATGATGGTCAGCGGTGGCAAATAGATCCAGAAAAGTTCGCCGAGTTGATTGTGAAAGAATGTTGTGCTATTGCTGACAGATTAGACCGGGAAAATCCTCATCGTATAAGTCGGGTTATTAAAGAAACATTTCGGAGTTGAAGAATGAACATCCAAACCGTAGCAGAAAATCTGCGTAACACAATCGCCGGCAAGGAAAAGTATCTTGCTACCCTCGGCGACACTCGAGATATGAATACAGGTGCGGCAATGGCCACTGTGGCCATCCGCTCTATGCTTGAACTCAACATCGGCGAACTCAAGCGAGTCTTGCAGGATGTGGAACAGTGCATCCCGCAATCCGAGTACTCATTTGATGGCCCAATGATTAAAATGTTCCGAGAGGATTGAAAATGAAACAAGTTGTTTACAAAGGCAGTGTTCTTGCTAAAGGCAGCACTGCACTAGAATTGTGGGAAGCGTGGCAAAAAGAAACTAAAGATCGTAATGCTGCCCAAAAGAAATTGGACACGCATATGAAAGATGTGGAGACACGTCATAAAGATTTGCTGGAGCGTTATAAATGAAAATTGTAAAATTGAATAGGCGATGGAACCAGTACAAGGAACATCGCCATACCGTGGCTTTTCGATTCGACCGTTGGACAGAAACTGCAAAGAGAATCGAAGATAAGTTACGACAATTGACCAATACAGGCGGTTGGACCAAATCTGCAGAATGGTATAGCTATTTCGGTAAGGCGCCCGACAGTTATGGTCCACGTCCATACTACATTACTATGCGTGATGAATCATTGATGAGTGTAGTATTGTTAACTATCGAGGTAGATGGGGAATGAACCCAACCGACTTAATTGACCGCGAACTTAACATTGATGATTTCGTTGTTTTTCACAACAACATTTATCGGGTTAAGGAATTAGGCAGGATAAATTCGTCAAGTAAAGGTGCGGTTAAGATCATGTTGATTAACCCCAGCAAGACGACTAAGCCGGTCACTAAGTACAGTGGTGATCTATGCAAACTTGATCCCGAAGATGTAGTGTTTTGGATGCTAAAGAAAGGTTATCAATGATTAGTTTTAATTTTAATCTGTCCAATCCATGGGGCAAACGTTGGAAGAATGTGTGGAGTCATACTTACGATACTCCATTTAAGAACAAGCATATCGAACTTGAAGTTATTAAGGATACTTCTATCGTATGTTTTAATTTTCGGGTGAATATACGAACAGATCACGGCGGCCTTTATATGGATATTGGCCTGTTGGGTTATAATTTTAGCGCTAACTTCTACGATAGTCGTCATTGGAACTACGAAACTGGTCGTTATATTAACTATGGTGAAGAATAATGGCCAGTTATGCAGAATACTTTGCGGCTCGTGATGCCGATAAACCTAAGCCCAAATATGTTCGAGGCGACAGAGTGTTTGGTCACTGGAATCGAATCCCGTTTATCGCAAGTGTGATTCGGGAAGAAGATAAGACAGTATTAGTGCATACTGACTTGCCTATCATGCATGACGGTGCAGTTCACAACATTTTAAAACTATCGCGACTGGATGTAACACGTCTGACAAGCTTTGATGATTTGCCCGGCAAGAAGAAAACAAAATGATCTACTACAAAATTCGATCTAAAAACAATCCTGAACTGTATGTTGCCGGTACGCCTATGTATATGAGCTATACAAAAGCGGGCCGCATCTTTACCACACTGGGCTCGCTAAGAACCTTTATTACTAACGTAATGAATAATGAATACAAGTCTTCTAATTTAGGAGACTGGGAAATTGTTGAGTTGGAGATGCAGGTAAAGGATACTAAAGAAATTCACGAAATCATCAAACCCGAAAAGCTAGTTAAACTGCTAAAGCAATGAAAATGTTATGGAAGTATAAGATCGAACGAATACGCAATAAGGTTCGTGTTAAACGTTACACTGACGGTTTAGTGACTACCATAATCGACGAGGACTGGATGACTATTGACGAGTGGGTTATTCAAACAAAGTGTGGTTATCGTGTTGCGTATGATATGTGGCAACTTAAGAGTAAAGAAGCAGTTACCATGTTTGTACTACGGTGGGGAGCCGGATGACAACTTCCGACGACCACTTATACAGCACTACAGAATCCCGTACAGATACCGTCGCGGGAATTTCGTACGACAAAATAGTACTTTGGCGATGTATACGTTTGAGCAGGAAAGACTTTGGCAAAAATCATGACCATTATGATTCTGACACAAAAGGATTCATAAAGTGGCTAGCAGAAGTGTGGGGTATTAAGATATGCATGGCCCAAGACGGGTATAACCTATCGCACGAATTTGATATTATTGCACCTGACAAATATACCATGTTTATGTTAAAATATGGCTAACATGAAACACGAAAAGTTTTTTCGACATACAAGCAAGTGGACCAATATTCTATTAGATCGGAATAAGCCAGCGACTCGAGAAGAAATCCATTGGTTAAATAGGCACGACGGAGGAAATTATCATATACATCGCTCGGGCACTGCCATTACGTTCGAACACAACGAAGATGCTGTATTGTTTGTGTTGAAGTTTGGGGAACATGTATGCACGTAATTAAATTAACTGCACAAGAATGGTCACCTATTTTATCGGCTATTAAACTGGAATATAAAACACAGCCAGCAGTATTTCTATTGCGAGCAGTAATGAAACGCGAGCTTGGATTCACTACACGATATCACCGATACTGGAAACCTAAGGAGGGAACCGGATCATACGATGGCTATGGTGATTATGTTGAAGAGATACATCTGGACTTTTATAATGACGCGGCAGAAACTATGTTTAGGTTAAAATATCAATGAGCGAAGATATTTTTGCTGATTGGAAAACTAATAGATTTATCAGAGTTACTAACGATATTGCCAATGTTAAGTGTGTGCATTACATTGTGCTTACTGATATCGATTACTGGAATACTAATTACGAAGCACTTAAAGACTGGTGTGATGAGCACAGTGCTGAAACTATAGGAATGACGGTAGAGATACCTAACGATCATGCATACACTTTATTTTGCTTGCGTTGGAGTTAAATAACTAATGCTTAAAAAATTAATCACGGTATTACTGCTATCGGCAACTTGTGTATATGCAACTGATCATTCAGTATTGGTTTATAATGTGCAAACATCTAAGCCGGTCATGGAACAAAATGAATATGTCATTAGACCAATGGCCAGCATTACTAAACTAATGACTGCTATTGTTAGCTCGGACACATATAACTTGTCGGACAAAATTAAGACAGGCAAAAAGTCTACCAGTACTGTGGAACAACTGTTGCAACGATTACTAGTGCTAAGTGATAATCAAGCAGCCGAAATATTGGCTCGCAACGATCCACAGGGTAGATCAAAGTTCATTGAAAAAATGAACGTTAAAGCTCGCCAGTTAGGTTTGATTTATACACGTTTTGACGACCCCAGCGGTCTTAGTGAAAATAATGTTAGTACAGCAGCCGAGTTGGTAACTATAGTTTCAGAAGCCGGACGCTATCCGTTCGTTAAACAAGCCACCGCCACAGTAGATACAAATACCAATAAGACTATTCTTTCTGAATTCAAAAACATTGTTGTTAGTAAAACTGGATTTACTAATAAAGCAGGAAGATGTTTAGCTATGCTGGTTGACAAAGGTGGCCAACAGTATGCTATAATCATACTAGGTGAACCAAGCAAGCAAGTTAGGGATAACGTTGCAAGACATCTATTACAAACTAAATATTTTTATGAGCAACCAAACACAGAAACCAAAATCAAAAGTATCATTGAGCAAGACTTCGAAACGTCGAGCCGCTACTATACTGGATCCGCACAAACGTGGGGCATTCATCCGAAGTATGTTAGACGCTGAAAACACAGCGGCTACAGCTAAGTTCTCCAAAAATACTAGCAAGGACAAAGATTCAAATTGACTATAAATCATTTTTTAGTTATAATACACTATGACTAAGAAACTGAGTTCGAGTCCCGAGAGGGGCTCTTTTCAAAAAGAATCTTATATAAAAAGACAGCTGGAACAAGGCGAAGAGCCTAATCCGGCTTATATAAAAATGTACGATGATCAAGAAATAGAATCGGAACGCAGGGAAGCAGACGTCAACTGGCAAAAAAACAATATGGAATACGACTTACGTACTACAGATTGGATTTTAGAAAAAGTTCGAGGTTGTGACATTTACGCCCAACATCTTTATGCTGCCATGTGTAATAATGAATTTCAGCGTAACGATGTATATCCAATTCTAGCAGATAAGAAGTGGAGCTGTTCTTGGCGATATTCGGGTGGTATTATTGCTGATATGCAAGAAAAAGGCGACTATATTGATTGGTATTGTAGCGGTATACGTAACGATATGTATCAAGAAGACTCCGACGAATTGTCTATCGAGGCAGAAGAAAATAAAAAGAAACTAATGGCTTATGTTGCTGAAAGCGTAGTAACTCAAGAAATTAAAGACGACTTATTTAAATTGGGTTGGATTGTTTTAGACCTAAAGGATGATATTATATGAACCGTTACTGGTCATGCAGCAAATTTGCAGATTGGATCCGCGGAGAACCTAAGCCAAATGCATTAACTTGGCAAGGGTGGAAGCATTGGAAAAATGAGCAACAAGCGAAACATCCTATTCGATACTGGATCGCTGAAGAAGGATTAGACTATGTTCAAAAAATTATTTTCTGGATTCCAGACAAACTCCACTCAGTCAAGTACTACATTAACAATAGATTTGTTACTCGCACTCATAGCCTTACCGCTCATGCTCGTGATATCAAGCCTGGTAGTTGGTGTGACGTTGGTAATAGGTTTCTTCCATGCATGTTTAATGAGCTTGTGGACTTTGTTGAAATAGAACAAGCATGGCATCATGTTGTTTGGAGCGACGATGCTAAAACACAATTTAAAACTCCTTGGTGGGCAAGTGGGTGGTTCCGATGGCGTACATGGCGCTGTCCAGAAGCCGGATTGGAATACCTACGTTGGGCTAGTGGTCTAACTATGAAAGAAGATATGGGAGTAACACCAGCGGATAACAACTACGGTAAGCTCACTGGACAAGCATTGAGTGCCTTAGAGATTCTGGATCTATATAAATGGTGGAAGGAAGTTCGCCCTACTAGACCCGACCCGCACGATGTCAGTGGATGGACTGAAATATGTGCTGCTCGTCGACTTAACGATGAAGATGACTTAATGGGCGAAAACGAAACCGAAAATGAAAAGCTAGAAACTAGAAAAGCATTAAATATTACTAACCACATTGAAATGGATTATGAAAAAGAGGACGAGGAAATGATGATTCGTCTTATTAAAATTCGCGGAGCTCTTTGGACTTAACAAATGGAAACATTTATGGAATTTATTACTTTTGTCGGACAGGTTGTCTTTTGGTATTTTGTTATTAACTTATTGCTAACTCCGGTTAAGCGTAAAATAACAGAGCAACAAGAATCTGAAATGTCTGAGCTACTGCAAAAGTTTAACGATATTGTTCATCGCGTTCATGTTGAACAACATGGCGAAATGTTTTACTGGTTTGATGCTGATAATGAAGCATTTTTGGGACAAGGTAAAACTGTTGAAGAAACTATCGAACATGTTAAAAAACGTTTCCCTCAACATATCTTTTTTGTTGCAACAAAAGATCAACAGTACAAAATTGCAGGCCCCGAATGGTCATTGGTGCCATTTAAAATAAATGAATCAAGTAAAAATACACAATCAACTAATTGAGTGGATGCAGAGCTTTGTAGAAAAATCGCATCCGGCGTTAGGTAACTGGCCGCCTTGTCCGTATGCCAGGCAAGCTAGACTAACTAATAAAATGGAAATTGTGTTTGCTGAACGCGATTTCTTGTTGACTACAATACAAGCTAATTTACACAAGTTGGCAGAAAAAGATGTAATTGTTATATGCTTTGATCATACAGTAATATCATCCGACTCATTGGAAACATTAGTAAACTCCTATAACAAAGATTACTTGATGCCCCTTAACTATGTGGTATTAGACGATCACCCCGATGCCCCAGAAACACTAAACGGTGTCGCTATGAATTTTGGGTATTGTGGTTTGTTGTTACTCAGTAAACTTGACGTACTTAACAATGCTAGTGTACAATTAAAATCTAAAGGATACTACAACCAATGGTCAGAAGATAATTTGGACTACGTTGTTAATTGGCGGTTTGCATGAAATACTGTAGAATTAATTTATCTAAAACAAATTATGCTCCACTGGGGAAGTTTGTAATGTACATCACTCCGCCTGCAGGTCAATTACAGAGTATATATGAAGCCTATTGCAAATACAAAAAGTTTGATAGTGTAATGCCTATATTCGATTCGCAGTTTGCTGACGTAAAAAATGACACTTACGGCTATCCTGACAAATCGGGAAAGATTGTAGCGTTTAGTATAGTGCGCCGACATGATTCGGATAATGCAGAATCTTTACAGTTTGCATGGAATTACGAAGATCCTACTCTACGTTTAGGTATTCGTAGCTTAGAGCACGAGTGTGCAATTTATAAAAATTGGGGATTCAAATATCTTTATCTCGGACATGTTGCAGATTATAAAAGCCAAATAGCCGGCTATGAAGAATTAGGAAAATTATAATGTATAGTGTATATCAACATTGGGATCCATTAAAAGTTTGTTTAGTGGGTAAAAGTTACAGTCCTGAATTTTACAGTTTTATTAAAAACAGTCGAGTTCGTACAGTAATGGAGCGAATTGCACAAGAAACCGAAGAAGACTATCAGAAACTAATCAGTTTATTAACATCATTTGGTGTACAGATACTTCGCCCAAATGTTTCCGACAATTGGCAACAATGCCATAACTCAGTAACTAATAAAATTAACTCGCCTCCGATGTGTCCTCGCGATATCAGTGCCATGATCGGAGATACGTTTTATTTTGGTGATCTGCCATGGGCAAAGGCCAAAGGAGTCGACTGGCCAGCATCACCTCCAAAAAGTATAGAAGAGTTAACGGCATTACCTAAAGTCATACAAGACGATATGGCCAGATTTGGATTTAAGATAGGTGACAGACCATGGGCTGATGTCCTGTCAGGCATAAAAAATAAAATTGTATTTTCGGAAGGCATTAACTCTGCCATGACTACGCGAATCGGCCGAGACTTATATTTCGGCACAACACTCGGTTTTGGAACAGCCCCGGGGACCCAAATAAGAGATACCGAAGCTGAAAAAAAACGTTATTCAAAATTGTTTCCGGATTACCGATGCCACATAATCAATACTCAGGGACATGTTGATGGAACTTTCTGCCCGGTCAAACCTGGGCTGATTATTAGTTTACACGATATACCTACATATAAAGATACATTTCCTGGATGGGAAGTTGTTTATTTGCCTGGCCAGAGCTGGGATGCTATTCCAGAATTTCTGCAATTAAAAATAAAAAATCGTGGTAAGTGGTGGGTCCCGGGTGAAGAGCTAAACGACGACTTTACCAACTTTGTTGAATCTTGGTTAGGCCACTGGGTGGGTTATGTAGAAGAATCTGTATTCGATGTGAATATGTTGGTAATAGATGAAAAGAATGTTATATGTAATAACTATAACGAAAAAGTTTTCGAAGCATTCGAACGTCACGGAATTACTCCGCACATCTGTAATTTTAGACATAGGTACTTTTGGGATGGTGGGCTACATTGTATTACTAGCGATTTGCACAGGGAAGGTACATTGAAAGATTACTTTCCGGAAAGAAACTAATGGACATTTATCATATTTGGTGTGACAAAAAAGGCACTATTGCTGACCTGGCTTGGGTCAGCAACATGCAAAGCTTTTTGGATCACTTAGTCAATGAAGGCAAAATGGTTAGCTACAGAATTACTCGATGCAAAATGGGCTTCAGGAGCATGGACATTCCTGAATGGCACATTATGATGGAGTTTATTGATATGGCACAGTTAGAAACAGCTTTTCAGAGAGTTGCCCCATTAGACGGAGAATTAGAAAATAAACACAAAAGTTTTAATCAATTTGCTGATAACTTACAGCATGCTTACTACAGAGACTGGCCCGGCAATTGACAAAATAACCAAAATATAGTATAATACAGTTATGAGTATGCACCTTCATCACCCAAGTTTGAGCCTTAGCGGTAAGCGCAAAGGCAAGGTTAAATTTCGAAATGCCGAGGAAGCACGTAAAGCCCGAGAGCTTGACGAGTCTTGGAAGGCCCTACAAAAACAATGGGGCGTGGATGCCGAGGACAAAAAGCGTCGACGTGCATTGGCAGCTGAACCGCTTGTTTACAACTTATCTACCCCTGTGGGTCGTGCTACCAGCAATCATCTTCCTTCCCGAAACACTGGTGAAGTGGGCGCAGTGACACACAAAGAATCTCCTATGTACACGGGTACAAAAATCAAAGGCATTGGAACAATGCATAAGTCAAATGCCGTGCCTGTGTTTAGCGATGAAGAAGCCATTGCAATTAGCAGCATGCGACGATGACTACTTTCTATTACGAGATCAAATATGCAAACAACGTATACGGTTATACTCCGGGATATTATGTTCGCAGTCCCGAAAAGTCGTTGTTTGGGCATAACTTCAAGCTAACGGAAATGTCTGAAAGAGTTTGGCGAGAAGACGGTGACGATGTAAACTATATAAAACATCGATGGGCAGACTCTAGCAAGACTCCAGTTGACGTTAAAGAGTTTATGTGGGTTAAATTGCAAGCTCGACAGATTGATTAAATACTGTTATTATAGGAGAAAACACTTAAAGTGGCTAAAGAAGAAGGTATGAAAGTAAACGGCGTTGTCAGCGAAGTGCTAGGTAATGCTATGTTTAGAGTTAAATTAGAAAACAGCGAACATATGGTTACTGCATATGTCGGCGGCAAAATGCGTAAATTTGATATTAAAATTATCGCAGGTGACCGTGTACAAATGGAAATGAGCCCGTATGATTTGTCCAAGGGCCGTATTATGTACCGTAATTAAACATTAATAAATATGTGTATGGACGACATACGCAATCTTATTAATCTAGTAGAATCTAAGAGTAAAACGCTAACTCTGGAAAAACTCCCTTATTCCAGAACCGCTCTTGCGCCTGTAATGAGTAAAAACACTATAGACTATCATTATGGCGAACTAGCAAAAGGCTATGTTGATCGTTTTAATAAAGGCGAAGGCGACCCCCAGTTTAACGAGGCCGGCGCCTTTTTGCACAACATATTCTTCCCACAGTTGATGCCTGCTAAAAATGGCAATAAGCCTAACGGCGCAAGTCTTGCTCTTATAAATCGCAAATATAGTAGCTTTAACAACTTCAAAGAAGAAATGAAAGAGCAAGCTATGAAAATCCAAGGGTCTGGTTGGATTTATATGAGTCGTAGCGGCGATATTAAAATTATTAAAAATCACCAGATTAAAAACGACATAGCACTTTTAATCGACTGGTGGGAACATGCTTGGGCCAAGGACTACGGTTCAAATAAGGCAAAATATTTTGATAACATTTGGCGACTAATCAATTGGAACCGTGTAAATATTCGTATATACTCAGGAAAATAATATGCTAACATTAACTGATAGCGCATCGTCTAAAATCAAAGAAATTTTAATAGAAGAAAATAACCCCAAGATTAACCTAAGAGTATTTGTTCAGGGAGGCGGGTGCAGTGGAATGAGCTACGGATTTACTTTGGACGAAGATCAGAACCAAGACGATTTTATTTTAGAAGAAAACGGTGTTCGATTACTGATAGATAGCGCTAGCGGAATGTATCTGCAAGGTGCTAAAATTGATTTTAAAGAAGATTTAATGGGTTCTAGTTTCAGCATAGATAATCCTAACGCACAAACAAGCTGCGGCTGCGGAAGTAGTTTCAGTCCGTTTTAAGTAATGATTATAGATAAATTAAAAATTTATTTTTATAGCCCAGGCTCTGCGATGAAGAGACCAGTTGATGAATTTAAAAATAAAAACGATCCGATATACATCAACCCTACCCCGCTATATTTAGATTCTTATGTTAAAAGCAATCACCCAGAATTACATGGGCAAATAGAATGGACCAAAATTCAATACCTTCCTCTTACACAAGAAGAGTTAGTGGATGAAATCGATTCGTTAGATATTGACGTAGTTGCATTCAGTGTTTATACTTGGAACGAACCTGTGATATATGAAAATATAACAGGTATCGATAAAATAACAAAAAAACCTGTTAAATTTATTATAGGCGGTCCAAGCGTTGACATAGTCCGGGATACTAGCTATCTGTTAAAATTGCCGGAAATAGAATTTGCTATATATGCTCAAGGAGAAGTGCCGTTTGTTAGCATTATAAAACATTATCTCGGGATAGAAAAAATCAGCCTTCTAAGAACAAAGAATGTTGCATGGGTTAAAGATGGTGTTGTCAAGAAAGCAGATTACGAGTTTACCCGTATTGCCAGGGGAAGCCCTATCATCGAAAGTAGGTATCTACTAGAACAGATAAAAAATGATCCTTCGATGTCTAATCATACATTTTATTTTCCATATGAGACTAGTCGAGGATGTCCTTATGCTTGCACATTTTGCGACTGGACGTCTGGACTAAGTCATAAAGTTGTTAAACGAAAATATAACTACGAAGAAGAAATAGATACATTAGGTCAGCTAGGGATAACAGACCTTTACATGGCAGATGCAAACTTTGGTCTTTTTCCGGAAGATGTTGGCATTGCTGAAACTATGGCCCGACTTAAAAAAGAAAAAGGATATAATTTTTATATACACGGAAATAACTTTAGCAAAACAAAAAAAGACATTGTCTTTAAGATTGCGGATATTTTCGTCGAGGCTAAGATCACTCCATACTTGAAATTATCGATTCAAGATATCAATGAAGAAGTGTTAGCAAATATTGATAGACCTGATATTGCATGGGCAAAACATGTTGAATATATCGCTGAGCTAAGAAGAAAATACCCCACAACCATTATTGCTTTGGATATTATCAAAGGTTTACCCGGGCAAACACGTCAAACCTGGGAAACATTGTTCAATGAAGTATGCCCGCACGATTTGCAGATGGATATCAATGACTGGGAAATGATTGCAAATAGTCCAGCTGGGTACGATAAAGAATACTTTAACAAGATGCAGCTAAAAACCATGTTCAGACACGGGATATCTGCTACTACGGACGGTAAACGATATAAAGAAGAAGTTATTAGCACGTTCAGCTACGATCAACGAGACTATGCATATTTTACTTTAGTGTATCTTGTTTATGATGGATTTTTTAGAAATCATGTACGGGCTTTTCCGGAATTTATTAAATTAATAAAAACGTCAAGAAAATTAGAATCTTCGTTGGATCAAATTTTAGCAAATTTTGATGATAAACGTGCATTTATTAAAATTGTCACACAGTTCATGGCTGCTGTCATAAAAGAGAATCTTGTTATTTTAAATCCTAGTTTTGTTAAATTGGCTACAAGAAAAATATACGGAGGATTTAAAATAGACGACTCCAATCTAATTAAAGTAACACATAGCAGCTCAGAAGAAGCATTAAACGTAGTATTTTCTGCCCGAATTAAAAATTAAATACCACACCAAAATGTGCTAGCCTTAATAGTCTAAGACCGATAAATAACTTAAACGGGTTAATTAACTATGGCTTTCACATTCTCAGACGTTAACATCGGCACTACGCCAAACGACGGAACAGGCGATTCTTTACGAGTTGCCTTTGGAAAAATCGACAGGAATTTTAATACATTATCTAATATAGGTAATGCAGAGATTACTTGTTTGACCATTACATCTACATACGATTCTAGATTCAACCACATAGCAGTTGAAACACTAGATGCGAATACATTTATCAATTTTAGTACAGCAAACAATATTTCTAGCAACATAAACGGATTATCTAACACTTATACGTTTGATTTATCTGGTACAGGTACAGGGCAGCATACAGCATATAGTATATCTCCAGTGGCTAATGTCACTGCTAGTTTGTCTTCTTCCATCCTGAGCGGATTAGAGAGAAAATATTGGATTAAAAATCCTGGACCGAATACCGCAAATATTATACTTCCGATAACCGGTAATAATACAAATAAAGGAACAAACGTTTTTTCTATTAGTGCTAATACCACTGCAACTATTTGTTTCACTACCTTTGGGACAACTGCTGGCAATGTGTTTGCTGAAATCATTAATAATTAAGAACAAACATGCTTCCACCGATTTGGATAACTAGACAAGGGGATTTGGGTATTGTACCCGAAGGTGAGTACTATCAATTTGGATTTGATGCGTACAACCCGGGCGGTGGCGCTGTGACATACTCTCTTATTACAGGTTCCTTACCCCAGGGTTTGGAAATAAAAAACGATGGTACTGTAATAGGCATTCCACTGGGAGGTATTGCTGGTGTTCCAGCAGACGTGGCCAAAGTTACTATTAGTAAATTTACTATTAGAATTAGAAATAGTCAAGGGTTAGTGGCCGACCGAACATTTAGTTTAACTGTGGCAGGTATTTTACCACAACAAATTGTACCTGTTGCCAATAACTTAGGATCGTATGTAGACGGATCGTATGTATATATAGATATCAATACTATAGAACCCAATCCATTGGTTACTTCTAAATTTAGAATTATCGGCGGATCATTACCAGATGGACTTACTCTTAATCCAATTACCGGTTTGATATCTGGGTACTTGGTGCCAGTTATAAAAGAAAACTTATTCGGTGAAGTTGGCACTATATGGTCTACTTCGGCTGCTAGCAATAACCCGACATTACCACCAAATTATCCTAGTTACGGGCCTAGCTTTGATTGGAGAAACCCAGACTATACCACAGTGGTTGCGCCGTTTGATAGTGTGGGATTTGATGAACAAGCACTGAACACCAGTAAAAATTTCCAGTTTACTATCGAAGCAGACAACGGCATTAACATAGAAACTAAAGATTATACAATTTTTGTAATCGCCATTGCTAGTTTGTCTGCAGATACTACATTAATAACAGCAGACAACGAAGGCCCTATTACAGCAGACATATTAGGACCTTATCATGTTCCTGTTATATTAACAGAGGCCGGAAGCTTGGGCAATATTAGGCAAAATACTAATATCAACATTAAAATCGACGGTAAAGATTTTGACGGCGATCAAATTACCTATGATTTATTGTCGGGAAGTTTGCCTACAGGATTAGTATTAGATACACAAAGCGGATGGATTACTGGATCGATACCATACGGTCCATTGGGCAGTTCTACTTACACATTTTCTATTAGAGTTTCCAAAACGTTATTGCCAGAATACATCGGAGTAGAAAAGACATTTAGTCTTGAAGTTCTGGGACAAGTAGAAAATACAGTTAACTGGAACACCCCATCTAACTTGGGTTCTTTATATACTGGTCAGATTAGCGAATTGTTTGTTGGCGCGACCACACCGTCTGGCAGAATTTTAAGTTATAAACTTGTTAACAGCGCAGGCAGATTGCCAATCGGATTAGAATTAACCCCGGATGGCTTACTAGTTGGTAGAGCAAGCTTTGAAACATTTGCGTTAGATAGCGGATATACAACTATTGATAATGCAAAAACAACATTTGACCAAGTGTTTACATTTACAATCGCTGCTTTTGATACTGCAAACTATGCATATTCGACTCGGGACTTTAAGATTACCATTGTTAAACGAGATCAAATTCCATACGAAAATCTTTACGTTACTGTAATGCCAAGCAGGTTGCAGCGAGGATTATATAACGAGATTTTAAACGACAGCGATATATTCTCCCAAGACTTGCTATATAGAGCAGACGATCCATGGTTTGGTAAAAATACGTTAAGACGTAGTTTATTCATGACAGGGTTAAATCCCAAGACCGCAGCCGACTATATTAGTTCAATGACATTAAACCATTACTGGAAAACATTGAACTGGGGAAGCATTAAGACAGCACAAGCATTGGACGAAAACTTTGCTGTAAAGTATGAAGTTGTTTATATTGAAATGATTGACAGACAAGTCAATGCTAAGGGTATTGGGCCTAACTTAGCAGTTGGTTTGCCGTCTAATTCCAGAAATATAAGCACCATATATCCTAATAGTTTCCCTAACATGGTTAACAGATTGGAAATAGGTATTGGTTACGAAAGTAGAAGTAGCTTACCAAGCTGGATGACTAGTAGACAAGCAGATGGTAATATTTTAGGATTTACTAGAGCGCTTGTTCTATGCTATACAAAACCCGGCAAAGGCGGAGAAATTGCTTACAGAGTTAGACAAGTTCAAGACAAGTTTAAACTTATCGACTTTACTATTGATAGATACGAATGGGATAATTCTCTAAGTAGCCACTTTGATAAATCGGGTAATGTGTTTGTTGTGAATAATTTCGTATATGCATCTGGAACTATAAGTTCAAATAATACTAGCAATGTAATACAGGGTCTTACTGTAATAACAACAGGATCAGGCACTATTAGCGGAGCAGGCGGTTTAGCTATTATTACCGGAAATGGAACTAGCTTTGGAACTGAGCTTAGAGTTGGTCGTCCTCTATATAGAGCAGATAACTCCGAAGAGCTGGGGGTCATTAAAAGCATATCTAATTCCAGTGTGCTAACTTTGCAAGCGCCATTAATCACTACTATTTCTGACATTGCATATAAAGCAGAAACAAGTTCTACTTCTTTTACTACCGAAATATATGTAGGAGATACTATTATTGTAGATCCTAATGTCAGATTAGGCACCGTAAAATCTATAGAAAGCGATTCAAATCTTACACTTTATGCTAATGCTATATCAACAGTAACGGGTGTAGCATATCAGCATAATTCTAGAGATCCAGTATCGACACCCGGACAAGGAGATAAATATCTCAAGTACCCCCAAGTTGGAGTTATAACATAAATGACAAGCGCAATTAATTACAATGATATAGATGGCACATATCCTATCGCAGGACAGGATAATAGCAGCCAAGGTTTCCGTGATAACTTCACGAACATAAAAAACAATTTTCAATCAGCATACGATGAAATTACAGATTTGCAGAATAAAGTCTTACTAAAATCTCCGTTAAATAACGGTACTTTCAGCAATGACATGCAAGGTAATGTTATCACTAATGCCACTTTGCAGGGATTCAGAGAGCTAAAATATAATGCAGGTTCTGTAACAGGCGCAGTCGTAATTGACTTTAACGCAGGTGTTTTCCAAACATTATCGCTAGCAGGCAGCACTAGTTTAACTTTTAGTAACTTTACAGGAACGTCTGGAAATTATGCCAAAGTTAAATTACAAGTAACCGTAACTAATACTGCATATACCTTAACTTTCCCTAGTTCTGTCACTATCGGCACTAGTACCATTGGTGGAATGTCGGGGCAAACCCTGACGTTCGACAACGTGGGTATTTACTTGTTTGAATTAGGAACTATAGATGGCGGCACAAGCTTTATCATTCAAGATTTGTTACGCAACAAAGACACAGTCGAGGGCGGTAGTTTAGCAATTACAGCTAATATTAACGGTAGCTTGGTTAACGGCATTTCGATGACAGTGTCCAACTTGGCAGGAATCGTAACAGGTAACATTACTGCTACTAACTTTATCGGTAATATTATTAATTCAGGTTCCACTAGTGCCACATACACTGGTAACGTACAGGCCAATTATCTAATCGGTAATACTGGAATTCAAGGTACATTAATAACAGCTAGTCAGCCTAATGTAACATTATTAGGAACATTGACAGCATTGTCTGTTACCGGTAATGCTAACGTTGGTAACTTAACCGTTTCTCGTACAACTGATCTTTGTGCTGCGGTATCACAAACAGGTATTAACTTTGTTGCATCTGCTGCAAATGCTGGCAGTAATGTTATTGTTGACACTGCATCGGTGTGTATTGTTGATCCTGTTTCTAGCCCGATTGCTACATATACCATCACCATGCCTAGTAACCCCGTTAACGGGCAAGTAGTTAAGATTGGTTTTGGCGGAACTATTACAACCCTGAGCCATTCCGGTGGCAGCAAAACACTCAGAGGACCATTAACCGGCGAAGCTAATGCCAATGTTGCCGGATCTTGGATTTATTACACAATCACTTCTACTTGGTATAGAATTAGTTAATATCAAAAAGCTTGACTCCTAGTACATGAACTGTGTATAATAGTTCATACTAGGAGTTTTTATGAGCCAAATCGACTTAACCAAATATCAAGACTTTGTCCAAGTAGTGACAAGTGACGCAAGCAACAATACAGAAACATTTATTGCCCGTTTGCGCGAATTAGAACAAAACGAAAATTTAAATATCGCACTGCTTAATACAGCTAGTACCGGGCTTGCAAGCGAAGGTGGCGAGTTTAGCGAAATCGTTAAAAAGATGATGTTCCAGGGTAAGCCATTTAACGAAGAAAATCGTTTCCACATGAAACGTGAACTTGGGGATATCATATGGTACTGGGTGAATGCATGTCGCGCACTGGGATTAAATCCAAACGATGTCATCGCAGAAAACGTAAATAAGTTAGAAGGCAGATATCCAGGCGGCAAGTTTGATGCTTACTACAGTGAGAATCGTAAACAAGGCGATCTATAATGAATTATAACATGAGCGAGGAAACATACGAGGCATTGATAGCTGCTCATGCATTTATAGTAGATGGCAGAGTTTACCTTGCGCGAGAAATTCTTGAAGAAATCCTGAATATCACTGCTGACATAACAGCATAAGGAGATTCCATGCGTAAATTAGTATTAACAGCATTACTGGCATTAGCCACAACAGGTGTAATGGCACAGCACTATGGTTATCACGGCGGCCACGGGGCAAGGCACGTACACGGTTGGGGATGGGCGCCGATTATAGGCGGAGCAGTAGCAGGTGCTGTAATTTACGATATATATAATCGTCCTGTAGTTATTCAACAACCGCCGGTAATAGTTCAACAACAGCCAGTAACTATTACGCAAGGACAAAATTGTAGCCCATGGACCGAAACACAAAATCCGGACGGCACCATTACTAGAACAAGGACATGTAGTCAATAATATGCATCCATTAACAC
Source organism: Chloridella minuta (assembly GCA_032273045.1). Taxonomy (NCBI): domain Eukaryota; class Xanthophyceae; order Mischococcales; family Pleurochloridaceae; genus Chloridella; species Chloridella minuta. Next base: position 4,016 of record JAUKPQ010062182.1, on the reverse strand, counting down.
CAGACCTAACACAACTCAGAGACGACGAGCTACACAAAAAGTTGTCCGAGCTTACTCAGAGACTAACACAAACTTATCGATTTGGTAATTTTGAATTAGCGGGACAAGTTCATATGCTAATTGAAGATTATCAAGCCGAAGTTAATCGCAGGTATCAAAAGACTATCGAGGACTTAGCTGCCAAGGATAGTCGATTCGACGGTATCATCGATATTAAATGAAATACGATAAATTTGGGCAAGCACATGTCTCCACTGATGACTTGTGTGAGTTGTTATATAAAAATCCCGAGCTTGATTTGACTAATTTCTTAGTTGATGATTCGGAGTTGTATAACACGAGCGTAAAAAAGTTATACGCAGAACTGCCCAAATTGACCAAGTATGTACCGGTGGACTGGGAGAATATAGAACAATTTGATATCCATCTACAAAACAACTGGCACGTTCCTAAAAAGGATATGGAACTAGACATTGCAGAATGGTTACTGAGTAAATGTGTAACAGAAGAAGAATTGCAAAGAGTCGGCAAAGAACTAATGTTATATCAAGAACGTAACTTATTTGACTTGTTGCGTTTTATGAAATATCTAGTAGACACTATGAGAAAACATAAAATTGTTTGGGGTGTTGGTCGTGGTAGTAGTGTTGCTAGCTATGTTCTGTATTTGATTGGTGTGCATAAAATCAACAGTTTATATTATAACCTAGACATAGAAGAATTTTTAAAATGAACAAAGTTTATAAAACTGCAAACGGTCAATTGATCGACATTGATAGAATGCGTTTAACTAATGAAACAACCGAAGCAGTTGGTAATATGCAAGTAAATGCTCGCGGCGACGAAATTGATAGTCAAGGAAATATAATTAGAACTCGTAACGAAATCATGCGAGAGTTCTACAAAGATAACAATCAGAATAAGGACAAATAATTATGGCAATGGAAAATCCATTCGATCAAAAAATCGGATATAAATTCACAAATAAGATTAGCAAATTGACTCCTCTACAGGATCATGTTATTGTTACAGACATGAGCTTTGGTAGTCGTGTACTGAATAGCGGTGTTATCCTATTAGGCGATGACGGAACAACAGACGGTATTCGCCCACGCTGGAGTAAAGTTTTTGCTGTTGGCCCGGAACAAACAGATGTTAAAGTAGGACAATGGATTCTAGTAGAACACGGTCGTTGGACACGTGGTGTCTACGTAGAAATGAACGGTGAAGAATTATCTGTACGTAGGGTAGATGTTAATGCTATACTAATGATTAGCGAAGGTGAACCCGTTGGAGTCGACGCAGTTAGCACCGCAGTACACGGCGAACGCAAAGAAAGAGAATATTATGGCGCAGAATAAAACATGGACCACATATGTGGAAGAAGATCCAGAGAATCCAGAATCTTGTATCATTACATTTCCCGATGAGGTATTGGCGGAGGCTGGATGGAAAGTCGGGGATACATTAATTTGGGATCTTCAAGATAACGGCTCGATTATTATTAGTAAGAAAGAATAAAATGAGTTTTAGGATAACATGGGACACTGATGCAATCATTAGTGATCTACGGGCTTGTACTGCACAAGCAAGTTCTCTATATAACGACGGGTTTAGTGCCTGGGAATGTAAAAAAGATTTGCTTACAGTAAAATACGCATTAGACGAAATGTTATCCCAATGCCCATCATTTTCTGTAGAAGAAAAATTTCACGAAGAACAAAGCAAAAAGAAAGTTTGGAAAGTTTTGAATGGACAAGTGTAACACCTGCCACAATCAATATAGCCCCAGTTGCGACTGGAACCAAGGTCGCTGTCCAAATCACCCTCCACTAATTAGTAAACCCTATCCAGTATGGTTGCTATTGTTAGCGGCACCGTTTATAATAGGTGTGTGGATGATTATGAATCCCCGCAAAGTGTGGGAACAAGCAAAAAAGGAATGGGGCCTATAATGGAAGTGCAACCTAAAGACACAAGCAAGGGACATTTCTATGTCAGCCTTGTAAAAAGTATTATTCGCATAGGTGCTGGCGGATGTTTAATCCAAGGTAGCTTATATGCCGCCGGCGCATTGTTAATTTTTGCAGAACTATTGGGAATCATTGAGGAGTTAGTATAATGGCATCATTTACAGTTAAAACATATTATAAAAAGTGTTGTGAACAACACGAGCACTATGTTCAACGCGAAGGCGAGGGACGAATCCTTGTTAAGGATGGATTTCGTTTTGCAGAATTTACTGTAGAAACATCGGACGGCGAATTTCCTAAATTTGAATTTGTTACTGTTCCTGAGGGCAACGGCAAAAAAGACAGTTTGGATATGTACAGTTTGTCCGGCGAAAACATTGAAAGCTCGGAACTAGTTGAAATGTTTGACGGCGGCTGCTGGGGCGATGTTGATATCGAAGGTATCGACGATGACGTAGAAATCGAACGGCTACTAGAGTTCATTGAAGAAGAAGGTGCATACGCACTAGAAGACGATGGCAATTGGTACTTGGAAGATACAGAAGTGTACATTTGGGGCCCAATTGAAGTTACCGACGAAGAGGGTAATGTTCGTATTATTATTGCAGATGAAAACGGCAACGTTACAGACTTTGAGGAGTCGGAATGAGCAAGTATAAAACAGTTTACACAGAAGTCGAAGTTGATGTAGATATCAGTGAGTTTGATACAGATGATCTATTAGATGAATTAGCGGCGCGTTCATCATTGCCGTTAGAGGCAGACACTAATACAAAAGAATTGTTAACTGCAATTTGGTTGAAGCGCAGACTAGGTAATCAAGATTATCAAACAGAATTGGACGAATTGATTTATCAAGTTCTTGGACATGTGGTATGATTTTCAACAAGATTAAAGAGCTAAAGAAAGAAGGCAAAAGAGTTGGCATTACTTTCAGCACTTTCGACCTACTTCATGCAGGGCACATTGCGATGCTATCTGAGGCTAAGAATCATTGCGATTATCTTATTGCCGGTCTCCAGACCGACCCTACTATTGATAGGCCTGACACAAAAAATAAACCAATTCAATCCGTTGTGGAAAGGCAGATCCAATTGGCAGCGTGCCGGTATGTTGATGAGGTTGTGGTTTATCAAACCGAACAAGATTTGGTTGACCTACTACTTATCCTCCCTGTTGATGTCCGAATCTTAGGAGAAGAATATAAGGATAAAGCGTTTACGGGCAAAGAAGAATGTAACCGTAGAAATATTGAACTTATCTTTAACGGCAGGGATCATAGTTTCTCCAGTAGTAGCTTACGCAAGCGAGTATCAGACGGACAAAAGAAATGACCGACGATGATTACTTGGCACGGATGAAAGAGTACTCGGATGAGTTATGCAAAGATCCAGTACGACTTAAAAAGTTCTTACGTAGTGTTATGGGCCCGCCCACACGAACACTAGAAGGAGACGAGCGCTTGCATGTGATGACCTTGCTTGCACTTATCAAGCCGTTTGATCAATCATACAATCAACACAGCTGGACCAATTGCTATATGATAGGCGACACAGAATATCGAGTAACGTCCTTTCCAGGCGGCGAAGAGATAGTAGATGAAATGTTAGAGGAAGAAGATGAGTGATGGCGGCAAAGGGTCTGCACCGAGACCGTTTAGTGTAACACAAGAAGAATTTGGTGACAGTCATAGTCGTGCATTTGGTGGAAAGAAGCGTTGGTTCTTTGATAAGGCCTGTGGCTGCTATCGTTGTATGGGTTTAAAATACAACGAGCGAGGATGGCCCCTTACTGCAACAACCTTTATTGTATGTCCGGACTGCGGTAATAAACGTTGCCCTAAGTCGACGGATCATACACTGGCCTGTACCAACAGTAATGAGCCAGGACAAAAAGGAAGCAGATACGAATGACTGAACAGTTTGGCGTCCAGCTATATAATGCCCACGTTTGTAGACACGGAAACCTTGTATATCTTGCTAGTTTAAAAGCTGCATCTACCTTTTATAGGACATTACTAGTTGCAAACGATTGGGACATTAT
>JAUKPQ010062071.1:0-24640 GCA_032273045.1 Chloridella minuta | reverse complement strand
CGGATATTAATATCGCACCCAACACAATTAGTATTAGTTTGTAATTCATATAGCATGAATTACATCCATAACCAAATACCCTGGCTCATCAATAATGCGCCAACTAAACCAACACCAACACTAGCATAGAACATACCCATACTTACTGCTAAAATACTAGCAGATAATAGTACGATACTTAACTGAAATGCTGAACCTGCAAATGTCAACCATGGTGTGTGTTTTCTAACATCATCACGTTCCGCTTCTAAACTTCTAGCTTTGGCTAATAATTCTTTTTTGCCCTCGCCAGTCTCTGGATCAGAATCGTATTTTTCAATTTTGGCTTTTAGTTTAGCTGCCTTTTCTGCTTGTTTACGTTCTATAGCATCATCATAACTTTGCTCGGCTAGGGTTTGTTTGATTGATTTAGCTTGATAAAAACTATACATATTATTGGCAGCAATCGTATTGTTCAATACTTTGCTACTAAATCCACTACCAATATAGGTATTAATAGCTAACAATGCTGCTACAACGGTAATTACCCAACCCGCTTTGTCTTTAATGTGTGCTTCTCTTTCAGAACGGGAAAGAGGTTTTTTCTCTTCGGCCATGTATTTTCTCCTTATTATTGTACATACTATGTATTTAGTGATATAATTGTTATAAACCCATTACAGATAAATATTATGATGCGTATACATGAATTATTTGAAGAAATTGAAGATGAACCAGAACAAAAGATGCCACATCTATACCTAGATATGGACGGGGTCCAAGCCGATTTCTTTGGAGCATGGGCACAAAAACACGGTGTTTCTACATACAAAGAAATCCCGAGACGGGAAGATGATATACAAGCATTAGCAACATCTAGCGCAGAAAATGTCTATCAATTTTTTAAAGATTTGAAACCCCTAACTGGCGGGATGCGTATCGTTATGTGGTTAAATGATAACAAGATTCCATATACTGTATTATCTGCCCCATTGCGTGGACCATTCTCTAGTGCTAGCGTAAAGGCTAAAAAAGATTGGCTGGACGAGTATAATCCTGGTACAAGTGGCGACGCCATTTTTACTGCTGCTAAATTTAAATTTGCCACTCAAGATGGTGAACCAAATGTCTTAGTAGACGATTACGGTAAGTATTTAGATGCGTGGAGTAACGCAGGCGGTATTGCTGTCAAGCATGAAGATAGCGGAGTTGCTAATACTATTAGTGAACTTGAAAAGATATATGCTCCGTTTATCCATAAGAGTTGATAATCACTATACTAATACAGTATACTAACACATGGCCACAAACAATCCCGGACAAGAAAGAATGCGTTATGAAGTAATAACGCAGCCAAGTCCTGATAATGATGATGATTTATTATTACCTATTCCACAAGCCTTGCTTGACCAATTGGGATGGAAAGAGGGCGACAATATTGAACTCGGGTTTGATACTGAAGGCCGTTACACATTAAAGAAAACATGAGTTATCCAATACCAGACAACATGCTCAACACAATGGCTAGTCCAACTGTAGTTACAACTACACCTAATGCGACTAATGTAACGTATGCAGCTTCATCGGGCGGAGGAAGCGCCGGATTAGTTTACACCACAAATAATACTTCTTCTCCGTTTTGGAATGATACTATCAGTATATCAAACATTTCAACCCCGCATACTTTACAAGTAAATGGTAATGCTGAGTTTGATGGGGATATCAAACTAAAGGGCAAAAGCCTAAATGATATCTTAGACAAGATTGAAGAACGATTAGCAATACTACATCCCAACATAAATCTAGAAGAAAAATGGGAAAAATTACGAGAATTGCGTAAGCAATATCGGGAATTAGAAGCTGATATTCTGGAAAAAGAAAAGATTATGGAAATCTTGAAACGATGACGGTTGACAATAAATGGTTTCTCTGCTATAATATGGTCATATTAACTATGTTTCTATCTGTATGACCATGCACCTTGTAGGGCCGGCTCTAACAATGACCGGCAAACGCAAAGGCAAAATGAAGTTTCGCAATAGTGAGGAAGCACGGAAATACCGTGAACTTCAATCAGATTGGCACGACCTGCAAAAAAAGTGGGGAGTAGAGCAGGAACAAAAGAAACGCAAACGAGCAATGGCAGCAGAACCATTGGTCTATTCACTTAGTACACCAGTTGGTCGTACAAATACACATCACATTAAGAGTTTAGATACTGGACATTCGGGTCCTGTGTCTAGCAAGCCAGCACCAAAATACACAGGAACAAAAATGTTAGGCGTTGGACAACTTCACAAGAGCAACGCAGTACCAGTGTTTTGTGATCAGGATGCGATTGATATTGCGCGGATGCGTAGATAATTAAAGGAGTTAATAAAACTAAAATGGCAAAAGAAGAGGGAATTAAGATGGACGGTAAGGTAATTGACGTATTACCCAATGCTGTTTTCAAAGTACAGATGAACCCAACTAGTGTAATCACGGGATACATCAGTGGTCGTATGCGTAAGAACGACATTAAAATATTGCTTGGCGATACAGTAGAAGTAGAGTTTTCACCCTACGACTTGACTAAAGGACGCATTACTCGGCGCAGATAAGTTTACGCATAAATACATATTATGCGTGACATTCTTACATTGCTTGAGGAAAAGAGTAAGCCTCAAGATATAGAAATTATACCCCTAAACTTCACCCCAAATGAGGTTAGCCCCGTATTATCCAAAGATACATTGGATTTACATTACGGCAAACTAGCCCACGGTTACGCTGAACGTTACAACAAAAAAGAGGGTGACAGAGATTTCAACTATGCAGGTGCTTTCCTGCATAACACACTATTCCCGCAGTTCCGTGAAGTAAGAAACAATAACAAACCCAACGGCCCTATGTATGGATTCATCAATAAACATTTTGGTGATTACGATAACATGAAGTCAGAGTTTGAGACTGAAGCTATGAAGATACAGGGTAGTGGTTGGATATACTTAGCAACGGACGGGAAGATAAAGATAATACATAATCATCAGGTTCGCAATGACATATTGTTATTGATTGACTGGTGGGAACATGCGTTTATATTAGATTACGGCAGTGACAAGAAAAAGTATCTAAAAGAACAATGGAAGATCATAAACTGGAATGTGATTAACACAAGATGGGGTAAGAGTTTATGAGAGCCAGTGAATTCATCCCTGAAGGTATACATAAAGATTTAGCTATAGATCCCAATGATCCTGCTGCAGGGCCTTTATATTACCATACTATTGGTAGCAGAACAGTAAACGATTTCTTGCATCGTCACTATAGAGGACAAAAACAAATTGATCCAAAATCTGATGTAGGCAGACATATCAAAAAGATGGATAAAATTCTTTCAAAATTTATTTTAAATAAACCAGCAAAAGTTTATACAGGGATACCAGTAAGTGTACAACATGCTTATAAAAAATACAAAGCTGACCGTTCTAAGCCAATTAGATTGCACTTACCTGCATATACGAGTACCTCAACTAGTTTAACCCAAGCAATGATGTTTGCCATTGAAAGTAGTAATATATTAATGATAGAACTTTCAGCCGGAACACCAGCAGTTAGTGTTAAAAAAATAAGTGCATACGATTACGAGAAAGAAGTTTTATTGCCAAGGGGCATGGAAATTGAGGTTAACCCAACTCCAAGTCTTATTGAGAAGAAGGGCAAAAAAGTATATGTTTGGAAAGCCAAAGCATTAGGGCATTCACCAATACAAATATTTCAGGATAAAGTATGAGAGTCACTGAGTTTATCATAGAAGCCAAAGTATCTATCAAGGATCAAATAATCAATGATGTTCGTAACGACGGCGGCAGACCAGAAGAATACTTTGTTCGCTTTACTGACATTGACAAGCTAGGCTTTAGTGCTAAACAAACATTTGGCAAAACACCAGATGCTGATGACCCTAAGTTTGACCCTGACTATATCGGCGCAGGTAAAGGTAGACCAGCATTATGGTTCTATCCTCTTAACACATACTTGAAAGAAAAAGATATATACGCAGGCTCATATCCTAATGTTTGGTTAGTGCGTATCAAACCCAATGCTTGGTTACAACCAATTAATTACAATACTAAAGGTAAACAAGAAGCGCCGAATGGTAAAGAAAGAGTGGGCATGATGCGATTAGTTAAACCATGGCCAGCAGCAATATTCTTTAGACCAGCGTTTGATGTAGTAGGTAAGTACTATGATTATGGCAAGACACATCAACGACATGGGGAAGTTAAAGGTGCTCCAAAGCCATCGTTCTTTGATAAAGTAAGAGGTCACGCATGAGAGCCAATGAATTCACTAACTTCACTTATAAAACTGAACCATACGAAGGCTGGAATGGTGACGGGTTAGTTGTTCGTGCTTATGATGGTAGCACTGAAGTTGGTCATGTTATTTTTGAACCTACTGAAGATGATAATACACAATGGTATGCTGTTGATGTTGAAGTAGAAGAACCTTATCAACGCAAGGGTATTGCTAGTAAAATGTATGACATTGCCAAAAAAGCAGCAACACAACAGGGTGCTATCATAGTAAAAAGTCATACACAAACTGATGCAGGTCGTGGCTTATGGCAAGATAAACTAGTTTGGGAAGCAGAAGCAAACAAGACTACATTGAATAACATGTACGGCGGACATTTCCCTGACCGTGATGAAGAATTTTGGGACTATGTTACTCCCCGTGAGTTTGGGCAGGCATTGACAGTTGAAACAATGCCTAAACATAAAGTATTGATTATGTTACTCAGTCAATATCGTGCTGAACATATTGACGATATAACTGATATGTTAGATGATGACCAACAAGAGATTGTTCAATCATATGTTAATGATCCAGCACTTTCAAGTAAGATTGTAGTAGTTGCTAATAACAGAATCATTGATGGGAATCATCGTGCATTAGCTGCTGCAATCAAGGGTGTGCCCATTAACTATGTTGATTTAGCAGACTTAGAAGAACCTGAAGATATTGATGAGGCTGCAACAGGCCCAGATTTCTCAGAGATGGTAGCAAAACTAAGAGAGTTAGGCTACGAACATATAGGAAGCGGTGCTGACGCAAGAGTATGGGCAAAGGATGATAGTCATGTAATTAAGATATTAATGCCAGACGATCCTAGCAGTCAAGCAGAGAAAGTATTTCAAAAGTTTTATGAATTCTGTCAGCAACACCCTAAACTTTCTTGCTTGCCTAAGTTCAATGAAGTAAATACTATTGACATTGGGGGCAATGATTACACACAAATTGAGATGGAAAAACTAAGTCCACTGATACCCGGTTCGTTCGATGAAGCTATGGTTTGGGCACTGAGTGATATGGTTAGTGAAAACTTGTCGTGGGAAACTGTCATACAAGAATTACAAGATCCAAACACATGGAGTGGCGGAAGCACTAGAGTTATGAGAAAGATGCCAGAGTTTGTTCGTCAAAGAATGAATTTACCTGGATTCATTAACACATACAGTCAATTGTATGAAGTAATGAGACAACTATATCAAACAGGACGAATCAATAAATTTGGTTGGGACTTGCATACAGAGAATATAATGCAACGCAGCAACGGACAATTAGTAATCATAGACCCTTGGTTTAACACTAACAAAGGATCAAATTAATGTTAACAGTAACAGAAGCAGCACAGACAAAGATAACAGACATTCTACTAGAGGAAAACAACCCTCTAATGCGTTTAAGAATGTACGTACAAGGTGGCGGATGCTCTGGAATGAGCTATGGATTCACACTAGACGATACAATGAATGAGGATGATTTTGAAGTTCCATTCAGTACTACCAGCGTATTAGTTGATTCAATGTCAATGCAATATGTGTCAGGTGCAACAATTGACTATAAAGATGACTTGTCCGGTAGTCAATTTGTGATTAAAAACCCAAATGCAGAGACAACTTGCGGATGCGGGAGCAGCTTTAGTCCAGGGTAAATGACGATTTAGTCCTTATTGATAAATACATAATAAGGATTAAATCATGGCAATTGGAAATATAGAACAAATAAATGTAGGGCTACCGAATGAATCAGCGGGTAGTGATTCACTTTATTCTGCATTTAACAAAACAGTAACCAATTTTAACACATTATTTGCATGTGCTAGCCCCTACAATACATTTAGTTCTGGAATAGGTATTGGTACAGATGCAAATACAACCACAAATACAGTAACAATAACTAACACTGGTGTTTGTAATATTATTGCAGGAACTAACATTGTTGTATCTGTTAAAGATGCTAACGGTAATGTTACGATAAGTTCTACTGGAGGCGGCGAAGGATCAGGCGGGACAGTAACTAGTATAGGGATAGCTTCTAGCACAATGCTAGTTAGCGGTGGACCAATCACTAGCAGCGGAAACATATCAGTCAATCTGAGTAACTCAGGCGCACTTGCAGGAAGTTATGTTTATCCTACACTAACAGTTGACCAATATGGTCGAATAACAACGATTGCAAATTCGTCATCTGTTGGTACTGTTACTAGTGTGGGAATAATTGCATCAGGCGACGGATTATTAGTATCCGGTGGTTCACCAATAACTACCTCAGGCAATATAACACTTGTTAACACTGGTGTTACAAGATTAAGTGCTGGAACTGGAATTTCACTTAGTGGTAGTAACGGTAGTGTTACTGTATCAGCTACCACTACAGGTGGAACAGTCTCTAGTGTTGGTGTATCAAGTAATACATTAACAATCACAAATCCAACGATAACAACAACTGGTACTATCAACATTGAATCTCCGATTGGTAGTAGCAGTGAGAACTTAGCTAATGGGGCAGCAGCAAATCTAAGTGTAACTGCTAGTTATTTCACTACAACAGGCGCAAGTACAGCAACATTAGCTGCAGGTACAGCCGGCTTGATTAAAACATTTATGATGGTTGCAACCGGAGGTGATATGGTAATCACAGTATCTAATGCTGGTTGGAAGGCAAGTGGTACTGGAACAATTACATTCAATGCAATTGGCGATGGATGTACATTACAATACATTAATAACAAGTGGTTTTGTATCGGCCAAAATAGCGTAGTATTAGCATAATAACAAGGAATAGTAAATGGCAACGTCAAACACAGCAATCAAAATAACACAACTACCAAACATCGGCAATGCTATTGCTCCTAGCACACTAATACCTGTGGTTAATATGGCAGGGGTTCCGGTAACACAAAAAGCAAATCTGCAAATCACTGGTAATTTAATCTTAGCAGGCGCAGGTACTGCAAATTTTGTACCAGCTAGATTATCTAACTTAGCTTATTCAATAGTAAATGCAGCACAGCCAAATATAACAAGCGTAGGTACACTTACTGGATTAACAATTGGTAATTTTAGTAATTTACATATACCAGGTGGCAACAACGGACAATATTTACAGACTGACGGTACAGGCAATTTAGCTTGGGTAAATGGCGGTGGTTCAGGTAATGGTGAAGTCGGCGGCGCAAATACTCAGATTCAATACAATAATGACGGTGACTTTGATGGTGACCCTGATCTAGCATGGGTAGACGGTAATATTGTGACAACTGGTATAAAGACTGATGGTTACTTTTATGCCAATGGTGCTCCATTTACTGGCGGTGGCGGTGGCGGTGGCAATACAGGTAACATCACATTTAGTGCGGCTAATATTTCAACTAACTTAGCAAATACAGCTATACAAATCATTGGTAATGGTACTGGTAATATAAATGTTAGTGCCAATAACAAAACATGGACATTTGACAATATTGGTAACTTAAATTTTCCTGGCAATATAGTAGGATCAGCAAATGCTAACTTTGTTATCTATAGTAATTCAGGCGCTCATGAGTTTACGTTCGCTGATGACGGAACGTTCTATGCACCAGATAATGTTGTATTAGGTGGGCCAAGTATTTTCATTGGTGCAGGCGCAAATACTTTAACTGGTTTTGACTCGGCAGTGTTCTTGGCTAGTAGTGATAGTGCAGCATATGTTCAAGCGGCGATAGTTAATGTATCTGACATAGGTAGTGCTGACTGGGCGGCGTATGGACATCGTGGTAATGACAACGGAGGATGGGTAGATTTGGGATTCACTAGTTCTGGATATAGTGATCCTTACTATACAATAACTGGTCCGGGTGATGGATCATTAATAGTAGAAACATACTACGACGGGCAATCTCCGGGCGGCAGAGGTGGTAATTTAATTATAGGTACTGGAAGCCAAGGTACAGTAAATGATATTATATTTGGTACTGGTGGATTCTTAATAGAGAATGAGTTTGCTAGAATATCTGATGCTAACAATGCATTAGAATTCTATGACGGTGGCAATATCACTGGTGCTAACGTAATAGGCGCAAACACGTTTGCTATAGCAGGCGGTACAACGTTAAATCAAGTTGAAGGTCCTAATACGGTTGGTTTCTATAACTCTGAGGCTAACACACAATTCTTATTTGAATTAGGTAGCAGTAAGGTATGGGGCTTCAACGGCAACACAGGCGGCACAATATTTCCGCAATTAAGTGTTCAGCGTGGCGACAATCCAAGCGGTACAATCACTGGTCAAACATTATTGTTTGATAGTAGTAGTCAAGAAGCAATCATTACAACACCAGACGGAGTTGATGATTTTAACTCTAGTTCACAGCGATTAGTAATCAATCCGGGTGCAGGTGCCGCTAACACAGCCGGAGAAGGTGGCGACATTTATCTATGGGCTGGTCGAGGTGGCAATGGCAGTGGATCTGGTGGCGACATCAAGATTCGCGGCGGCCAAGGTGGATCCAATTCAGGCGGTGGCTCAGGTGGTGATGGCGGTTATATTCGCATTGAAGCAGGTGACGCGGATAGCTCAGGTGGAGCCGCAGGATATATTCAGATAACCGGCGGTGTAGCAGGATATGTCACGCCAGGAATTGCTGGTGGCAGTGTGACTATCACGGGTGGTCAAGGGCAGAACGGTGACGGAGGAATAACTACTATTCAAGGTGGTTACGGTGGCACAGGCTATCATGGTGGTAATGTTCAAATCAATGGTGGCGGAACATCATCGGGACAATCGTCAGAGGGCAATGTCCACATCCAAACTGGTGGCAACACTTGGACGTTTGATTCTTTAGGTAACTTAACATTACCGGCAGGTGGCATCGTTCACGAAACAGGTATTCCTTTCGGTGGACTTTCAGGTAATACGATTGCTCTAAAACCTGCAGGTGGAACTAATGCTGACCAGCAATTACTAGTTTACCCGACAGCAGGACAAGATTTTAATCACTTACACTTAACTTCAGGTAATTTATACAATACTGAACTATTCTTGGGTGATGATAACTTTAATGTTAAGCTAGCGAACACCGGTAACATTGTTATCAACACTAATGATAATGCCGGTAATATATCTCAATGGACGTTTAACCCCTATGGTGTAATACTTACTGATAGTACCTTATTCTTACAAACTCCAAATGGTATTCCAAATACTGTTACTGCTATTACAGGCAGTAGTGGTAGTTGGGAAAGTAATCCTAAAAGTGACCTTGCAACAACAGGTGGAACTGGTACTGGATTGACTGTAGATGTTGGTGAGACTGGGGGTTATGCTAGTACTATTGCGATACATACTCCTGGTACTGGATATACTAACGGTGACACTATAACTGTTACTAGTGGTAGCTCAAATGCTACATTTACTATTAGTATTGTTAACAATGAGTGGACATTTGGCACTGATGGTAGTTTAACATTGCCAACAATTAGTTTAGGTACTAATCTTGACGAGCAAACAGTTATTCAAAGTCAGCGTAAGATTATCCCTCCGTTTAGATGGAGTACTGAAATAAGTGGTGGCACACCAACTATAGTTTACACTGTGTCTAGTAATAATATAACTTCAATGAAGGTTACTATGCAGATTCAACACACTGGATTAGGTATGGAATTGTTTGATGTATACGCTACAATGACAGGTGCTGATACATTTTATACGGTGAGCAACAGAGTTGCACCTCCAACAATCAATAACAGCACAATCTTAGTTAATTTAAACGGCTCTAACGAAATGCAGATTAGAGTATCAATTAACTCAGGTGCAGCTACAAGTTGGGTAACATACGATTCCACAGAGTTTGGTGTCCCGCAAGATTAATAAGAATAAGGAAAAATAAATGTCAGCAAATTTACTACCAATCTCATCCGCAGGTGGATTTACAACAGGCGGCGATATTACGGTATCTGTTTATCCAGTAGCGAGCCCGGCACCAAGTATTAGTGGCTTTGATAGTGCTGCGTTTGCAAATACTGTAATCTCTGGTAATCTCTTTTTAAACAGTGGGTATATCAAAGGTGGAACTCCTACTGTAATTGACGATGGTATAAATGCCATGTACTTGGGTGCTACTACTACAATGGATGTGTTCGCATTTCCGTTCAGTATAACAGCACGTGGTCAGTTAGTTATATCAGGTGATATAACTCCGTCAGAAGCAGTAGGTGTTTGGTACTATCAATCAACTAGTACTAATGCATTTGAAATATTCACTGACAGTACATATTCTACCCCAGTTAATAGTACTAGTTGGGCCGCTTATACAGGTGGAGCAACTGTTCAGATTACAAAACAAATACCAGCAGCAAATATAGTATTGAATACTAATGGATTCTTAACAACATTTAATAATGATGGTGAAATTAGTTTTCCAGGAAGTCTTGCTGTTGCGGGTGACATAGGTACTGATGGTAGTATCATTAGTAGTCAAGTTATAACAACTCCAACAGCCTATGCCAACTTAACTGCTACATCAGGTGCCCGAGCATTTATCAATGACGGTAATTTAGTTGCTGCCGGCGGAGCAAGTTTTGGTGCACAAGTAAGTGGCGGTGGAGCGAATGCTTGTCCGGTATGGTCAGATGGAACTAACTGGTACATAGGTTAATTAAATATACAAAAGGATAAGAATGAGTTCAGGAATAATATTTGGAGCAGGCATTAATGCAGGGTCTGGTATTAGTATTGGGTCTATTTTGGCGCCACCTTCTGTGGTAGCTTATTATAATGCCGGGGACTCTGATTCATATTCAGGCACCGGCACAACATGGTATGATCTCAGTAGTCAAGGTAATGACCTAACATTTCAAGGTTCTACTATTACATATACATCTGCCGGGGCAGCATCTTATTTTAGCACCGGTGCTAATGGATTCTTCAATCGTGCTAATGCCACTAATCTACCTGTCGGTAATGATAACTACACGTTTGCATTATGGGTTAATAGCCCAGGATGGAACTCTAGTGGTATGATAAGCATTGGTCCGTTTGGCTCTGGCAATGAATCAAACGCACTTAGAACCGCTGGCTACCCTATATTGATTAATTACTGGTGGGGCAACGATTTTGCTATAGGTACTGATGCTCCATTAACCGATTGGTTTTATGTAGTAGCTACTTTTGACGGTACTACACGTTCAATTTACGTTAATGGGGTACTACAAGGAAGCGATAATCCATCGGGACATAATGTTACTAACTCAAACTTGCAAGTTGGTCAAACTCTGAGTGGGGAGTTTTTTAACGGAAATATTGGTCAAGTTTGGATTTACAACTTTGGTCTTACGGGAACAGATATTTTGGCAAATTATAATGCCACTAAAAGTATATACGGATTATAAAGGATAAAAAATGTCAGGAATAATTTTCGGAAGCGGAATAACAATTGGATCGGGCATCACGGCACAACGTCCACCAACAGCAGTGTTAAGTTTGGATGCTGGAAATCCTGCAAGTTATCCAGGGTCAGGTGCTACGTGGACTGACACGGTTGGGTCAATTCCGTTTACTCTTGTAAACAGTCCAGCATACAATAGTGCTAATGGTGGATACCTACAATTTAATCCCGTTGATGGTCAGTATGGATACAGCACGACAAACTTAGGAACACTAACCAGCTGGTCAATAGAAGTATGGCATTACTATGATGGAACCAATTCATCTTCTGGTCCTAATATATTCACAGAATATTCATACGGTGGAGGCACTATCAATCTTGGATTAGGCTGCGGCGGAGGTGGTGACACTGATTTACAGGCTTGGTGGTACGGTTCAGGATTTCAGACCACTGATTCATATACACTAACACCCGGAAATTGGTATCAGATTGTAGGTACATTTGATGGCACCAATCTCAAACTGTATGTAAACAACACATTAGTAGAAACTGCCAATAAGCCGCCTGGCGGTGCTGCCAACCCTGCAATTGGGTATGGCTTAATGACTCGTTGGGATCCGGGTGGTTTATGGGGAGGTAAGTTAGCTATAGTCAACATTTATGATTCTGCATTAAGTCAATCAAGTGTTACTGAAAGTTGGGATAGTAATAAAGCAAGATTTGGATTATGAAACAAGACCCAAGTACAATAATAGATATAGAACAAGATCCAGGACTACATCGTAGACCTATAATACAAAAAATTCCAAAGGTAGTATTACCTTTCGATATTCCTAAATATCATTGGGTTAAAGATAAGATAGATACCAGAGATCATCCGTATCAGTTAACTGGTGCTACCCAATCTAACATAATAGACTTAAGACAATATTGTTCATCAATTGAAGATCAAGGTAATCTAGGCTCTTGTACTGGAAATGCCATTGCAGGTGCGATAGAATTATTGCACAAACGACAAAACAGGACACTTGACATAAGCCGTCTTTTTATATACTACTATGAGCGTATGTTTATAGGAACTGTAAATTATGATAGCGGTGCTTATATACGTGACGGCATCAAAGCATGTTACACATATGGTGCACCAATTGAAAACTTATGGCCATATAATATAAGCAAGTTTAAAACAGTGCCAACAAAAACTGCAATAGCTGATGCAGCAAAAAGAAAAGTTACATCATATCAAAGAGCAATGGATTTTAATCAAGTGATTGATGCTGTTACTAGTGGATATCCAGTAACAATTGGCTTTAACGTATATTCAAGTTTTGGTTCTTCGGCAGTAGCTAAGACAGGAATAATGCCCTATCCCAATACTAGAACAGAAAAATTATTAGGCGGACATGCTGTACTAATAGTTGGGTATAACAAAAATAATAATACATTCATAGTACGAAACAGTTGGGGAACAGGTTGGGGTGATAAAGGTTATTTCTATATGCCATTTGAAGTCATAAAGAACACAAAGATGAGTAGCGATTTCTGGGTAATAAAATCAATATCTAACGCTTAATTTTTTTTGGTAACGATAGGCCTAGTGTAAATATCTGTATGAGATTTCACATACTAGGCCTTCCCCACACGGTAACAAGTAAAGAATACAACGCTTGCGCCTATACACAAAAAGTTGTTAAGTTTGGTAAAATGATGAAAGCCCGAGGGCATACAATCATTCACTATGGACATGAAGATAGCGATTTAGAATGCGATGAACATGTTACTGTAATCACCAATGAAGATTGGAAAATTGCTTACGGTGATTATGATTGGCGTAAGAACTTTTTCAAGTTCAGCACAGATGATCACGCTTATCAAACATTTTATGCTAACGCAATCAGAGAAGTTGGCAAACGCAAACAAAAGAATGACTTCATATTACCCTTCTGGGGTAGTGGTGTCAGACCAATTTGTGACGCACATCCAGATATGATTTGTGTTGAGCCTGGCATTGGTTATGCAGGTGGACACTGGGCACGTTGGAAGATATTTGAATCATATGCTATCTATCACGCATACTATGGATTAGATGCAGTTGGTACTTGCAAGCAAGATTGGTATGATGCTGTCATTCCAAACTACTTTGATACTGATGACTTTGAATTCAAAGAAAAGAAACAAGACTACTTCTTGTTCTTGGGTAGAGTTTATGAAGGCAAGGGGATTCAAGTAGCAATACAAGCAACACAAGCAATTGGTGCTAAACTAATCATTGCAGGACAGAATCCAGAAAACTTAACATTCCCTCCTCACGTAGAGTTTGCAGGTTATGCTGATGTAGCTAAACGCAAAGAACTAATGAGCAATGCTAAAGCTGCGTTTGTTCCAAGTATGTACATTGAACCATTCGGTGGCGTACAAATTGAAATGTTGATGAGCGGTACTCCTACAATCACAACTGATTGGGGTAGTTTCACAGAGAACAATCCTCATGGATACACTGGCTATCGTTGTCATACATTCGATCAGTTTGTGTGGGCAGCAAAGAACATTGACAAGATTGATCCTAAGAACTGTAGAAAGTTTGCTGAGAACTTTTCATTAGAGAAAGTTGCACCTATGTATGAAGAATACTTTCAAATGGTATTAGATGTGCATGAAGGCAAGGGCTGGTATCAAATGCATGAGGACAGAACAGATATGAATTGGCTAAAGAAAGACTTACCAACATGAGCGATCATCAAGACGACCACAAATTTGAAATAGAGTACTGGGGCAATTGCGCTAATACTTTTGATGAAGATCAAAAGCATTATGTCTATGCTAAGTTTATGGAGATACCACGTATGGGGTATTCATTTGATGCTAAGAACAAACGCATACTTGATATAGGTGGCGGACCAAGTTCTATGCTACTCAAGTGTAAGAACCTAGCTGAAGGTAAAGTATGTGACCCTATTGACTATCCCGAATGGACTAAACTACGCTATGCTGGACATAACATTAGTGTCAATGTTCAACCAGGTGAAGAAGTAGATGAAGAAGGTTACGATGAAGTTTGGATTTACAACTGCTTACAACACGTTGAAAGCGTAGAACGAATCATTAACAATGCTAAACGTGCTGCACCTGTATTGAGAATATTTGAATGGATTGATATTCCAGCACATGATGGACATCCCTTTGAGTTAACTAAAGAGTTACTAGACGGATTGATAGCATTGCCAGGATCAGGCACTGCGACTTTAGGCGAATCAGGTTGCTATGGTAAAGCCTACTATGGCGTATTCAAACAATGAAATGAAACCGATTAGAATTTATATTTCGTGCAACGAGTTACCGAATACAAAAGCTAGTCTGTTTCACATCATCACTAAACTAAAATCAAGTAAGCTACGCAACGAAAAGATAATCATAGTCCATTCATGTGATTGGACACCTTATGATTTCTTAGATGGACTAGATATTGAATACGTTGATAGCGGTTTTAATGCTTCATACTATGAATTCCCTGCAATAAGAAAGTTCTGGCAAGACAGTAACGAGTCAGACTTCTATGGGCTATATCTACATTGTAAGGGTTCTAGTAAGACTGATACACTAGAGTTTGAAAATGGATTACGCTGGGCATCATTAATGATGTACGGAGTGATTGACAATAGCGATACTTGTTTGAGTCACTTAGAGAATGGTGCTGACTTAGTTGGTTCAATGTGGCACTGGCACTTCAAGGGCAACTTCTATTGGTTCAATTCAGTGTATGTTAAGCAGATAGTAGACCCATACTTGTTTGATTTAGATTACAGAAACAATTGTGAATTCTGGGCTGCGTATAGTTATTGGTGGGGCAGATTTGAATTACCAAAGATAAAAAATCTATTCTATCTTCCTGGTCTAAGTAAAGATACTGAGTTCATTAACATAGACACATTGCCCTCATTACTCACAAAGAAAGTGATAGCAAGTAATTTCAACGATTACGTATTGACGCAGGAATACTTTGCATTTGATATCATAGCGATAAAACATGTTGAGTACATTCAGTACAGAAACATACTTAAAAAGTTTTTAAACTATGATGGAGTTGTTATAAACACAGACACCGGAGACGTACTTAGTTACGATATGTTATGAAAAAGATAGTATTTTACATGGAGCCCACTTGGGCGTTTGGAACAATTCACTATGAATTGTGTAAGTATCTATGGGGCTATGGCTTTGACTGTCAACTACTACCTTGGAATCAAAGCTATACGCTTGAGGAGATGCAAGAACTAATTGATACCACTGACTTGTTTGTTACCACTCCCCATGGTTGGAGACTGCTTGGTTACAGTTACAAGATTGTCGATCCAAAGCAATGTGTAGTTATTGCACATTCCAAACTAGACATGGAAGAATTGATTCAGTTACATGGACTAGATGACTTTGATAAGTTTCACAAGTATGGTGCAGTTAGTGAATGGCTAAGTGAAGTCAGCACACAGTTAGGTGTAACACGACCGGCAACTGTTACACCATTGGGCATTAACACTAACAATTTCTACAGTAAGCCCAATGATTCACTACAGGTAGTTGGCTGCATGAATCTAGGTCAAGTGGGCGTACATCAGAAGATTAAGCGTCCTTGGTTACTAGAGGTTGCTACTCAAAGAGCAGGACTAGAACTTAAAGCGGCAGCATCATATCATCATAGTTTTGTAACGATGCCTGGCTTCTATAAGAAGGTCGATGCTGTACTAATTGCCAGCACAGAAGAAGGAGCAGGATTACCTTTGTTGGAAGCAGGTGCTGCTGGTAAACTAGTCATAAGCACACCAGTTGGACACTACCACAGAGTTGGTAAGTTTGGTGCAGATTTTGTTCCTATCATTGAACACGAGTTTATAGAACAGACGGTAGAATTATTGAGCTACTACAAAAACAACCCAGATAAATATCGTCAACGATGTGCAGAGATACAACACCATGCTCAATCATACGATTGGAAATATGTCATTCACAAATGGATTGAAATATTGAGCTAACAAAAAAGCCCCTTTCGGGGCTTTTTTAGTTTTTAAGTTTCATCAACATATAGTCAGTATACTTTGACATACACATTGCGGGAATCTCCAAGAACGGATCCTCTAGATGGAAGGGGCAACCTGCTTTCCATGTATTGTGTTCTTTGAAGTATTTCAATTCTTTGAGGTCATTGACATTGGTTGGGTCAAAGTTTCTACGAGGATTGAATTTCCGAGCGAATGTGTTTAATACTGACATATATTATTCCTTAATCACGAGTCATTACTGAGGCTTCTTTAATCACCTTGACTACATCGTCCAATGTAGGGCACATGATTTTAGCAGTCTTCCAGTCATCAGCATGATCACGACCGGACACTTCAACCATGAAACCATTGTCGTACATATTGACAGTCAGGCTGTCACCGCACTTTGTGAGTTTGTCGGATAGAGTCATATTAAGCTACTACCTCATTTACTTCTGCCAAGATTTGTTCAGCAGTTACAGCCTTCTTAGCACGTGCCTTGATTGCATCAATGCTAGGCTTAGTCTTAGCCTTTGCGACTTTGACCTTTACTGTGCCCTTAGATGCTTCTTTTGTTTTGTCAGCGAGACTATCACTGATAGTTGCTTGATCACTTGGGGATTGAAAATCCGCGTGTGCGGCAAGATAGTTTAGAGCCTCAATCTTGTCCATCTCAGTGGGCAATTCAATCAAGTCAATGCGACTTGCTCCGCCCTTAGTGAACTGCTTGATACGGCGAACCATGTCATCAGTGAAACGAACTTTAGTGTTACCATTATGAGTAGTAATACCAGCGACTTTGAAAGTTTGTTTAGCCATTTTGTTTCCTTTAAATAAAAGCTAAGTTTTTAAAATGTACTGATATCACTCAGCACTGCTATAATGATAACACAGAACGGATTTATTGTCAACCATTTGTGCTACCAAAATCATTTTACTTTACCCGAAATAGTAAAGTAACTAAGGACACCCTTTGCGTAAGCAAGGTCCTCAACCTCATCATGTAACTCGGCAATTGCCATATTCAACTGAGTTCCGATATCACGGACCATATAGCGAACGTATTCTTGTTCTTCCTGCTCAAGCATATTGAAATACTTTTCTAATTGATCTTGATTTAATGAAGTCAAGAAGTCGAAAAAATTAAGTTTATCTGGGTTCATGATTATGCTTCCAGCACGTATGCCTTGTCCCAAGAACCAACGTTCACATCAACGTACCAGCCCACGTCAAAGTAGTCGGACTGAATGTCGCTACGGTCGTGATTGCCATCGTTCATTGCATGAAAGATTTCAGTCATAAAAGCCAGAGCTTCACCGCTAAAATGATTTTGATAGTGATAGGGATTGATGTCCAGAGATTTTTCTGCTTTAGTGAAACCACGAGCAGAGAGATACGGATCAGCACTAACAGTTTTGTTAAAGTTACCGATAAAGTCGATAGCACCACCTTTGATATTCAACACCAAAGTCATGTGACTACGTACAGCAAGCGTACCCTTGACCTTGTACTTTTTCAGTACAGATTTAACTTCGGGGGCGATCTTTGCTTTCTTTTCTTGAGACATGTAAGCCATTTGAAAACTCCTGTAATTAACTGATTAAGACTCTATTATATACCCGAAACCATTTAATGTCAACCTTACAGGTTAACCAGATTCAATAATTCACGTTCTTCCTTAGACAAGAGTTCGTTGACCTTGCGCACGGCTTCTTTCCTGACTTCTGCCAAACGCTTTAGTTCGGCCTGTTCCTGTTCGTAACGATCCAATGTCCACTCCAAGTCTTCCAACTGTTCCTGACTGTTTGGACTCTGTGCATAAGCAAGCGTCCAAACAGTACGGGCATCGTTATATGCCAAGACTTGAAACTTATTGTCTACTACTGAAAGGTCAAAAGACTGACTGGTAGCACGGGCAAGAACATTCATCAAACGCTGTGGATACTCTGCAACTTCTCGGCTTAATCGTGCTTCACGTTCTGCGTCAAATCGTGCGTTACGCTGTGCTGCTGTTTCTCGTGCCATTTCAAACCCCTTTAATTAACTGTCTAAGTATATATTATATACCCAAAACCATTTATTGTCAACCTCAGGAGTTGATAGTGTTGAAAGGATTCAATTCCTCAAATTCCTCATCAGATTCCAGAATGTCGTACACAAAGTAAACAGGGATTCCCAGTCGTACCGAGATTGCTACAGGGCCGTAGCCCTCGTTCAGCATATCACGGATACCAGTATCTATTTCAGCCATTTTGCTCATTTTGAGGTACTCACGTTAGATTTAAACAAGATACCGCACAACAGTGAGATACCCCATGCTTGCAACCAAGTTACTTCGGCTACTCCTGCAACAGCGCCAACCAAGCAACCGTTCCACAACATGTACACTGGCCAACTCAGCAAGAAGCTAAGAAACAACAGACCAGCGAGAGCTACAATAATACCACCAACTACAACAAAAACTTTTTCCATGATTTTTCCTAAGAGTTACAAATTAAGCGGCAGACAACATGTTTGCCGGGACACGCCAAGAGCCACCGAAGGCTTTGCCGTTTTCACGCACGATAATGAATTTACGATTGACCTTCTCGACTTTACCGATAATCGTTTGACCATCGCGGCTGGATGTGAATTTCACGTTAGCACCAACACGCAATGTAGCAGTGTTTGTATGAATCAGTTGGCTACGCATAAATTTGATTGCGTCACCGATAGAATTCAGTTCATCGTTAGTGAAATTACCACAGATGATAGCACGATTGATTTCTTGCAAAGTCATTTTAAGTCCTTTAGTTAACTGTCTAAGATTCTATTATATCACCGAAACCATTTAATGTCAAGCCATTTTGAATGCTACATACATTCTTTTTCCTACGACTGCGTACACGTGGTCGCCGTTGTCAATAGGATTGTCGCTAGACAAGATTTTGCCAACGATTTTACGCACTTGGGTATCGTCAATGTCAGATTCATCATGGGAATATCCACGATCCTTGTCAGCAACAGACTTTAGGCTGCTTGCTATTTTATACTTACCCGAGCATCCACAAGCACAAGCATTAGCTTTACCGTTGTACACTTTGAAAACTTTGCTCAGGTCGATCATAAAAGTCCTTTAACTAACTGAATAAGACTCTATTATATACCCGAAACCATTTAACGTCAACCTTTTTAACTGACTTCTGTGCGTCCGTCACCTAAATCCTTAGCACGGACCACTCTCATATCAGTAGCTTGTGCCCGATTTTCTGGGTCTGCTTGCTGTTGTTCGTACAGTTCAAGTGCTACATTACGACATACAGTTTGGAACCAGCGATCCACAATGATAGTATCGGTATCATCATCACGAATCTTATACCCTGCACGAATTAAATTCAATACGAATTTGTCATTAAAATCAAGTTCAAATGCACCACTGTTAATATCGTATGGATCAAGTTCCATTTTAAGAATGTTAACGTAGGGTAATCCCTCTGCGTTGGCTTTCTCTTTATCAGAAGATGTTGGTGCTTCCTTCTTTTCTTTAGGTTTACGAGGTTTCTTTTCCTTAACAGGCTTCGGTGCCTCTACAACTGTCTCTGGCTTCTTGCCAAAAAATCTATCAAATAATCCCATTTTTATATCTTTCAAGTAATTTAAAGCTGGCAAGATTCTTTGCCTTTGACTCACACATGATATCAAATTTATCAACGAATGTCAATGCCCAATCGTTCACTGCGTCATTCCAGTAATAGTCACTATGTGCCCGAAGTTTCTGCTTACTATGTCCTGCATTAATCAACGCACCATGATCGGGTAAGATGTGTCGTGGATGTGAACCGAGTACATCTTCGCGGCTAACACTGTAATGGCAAGTAGGGCGAACGCCACGCCAACTATCAACAACCCGTTGAACAAGCGCATCATTAGGTTGAATGTATTCTCCCTCACGAATCCAATTATGGTGAATGTCCATAACCGTAGGTACGAGGTCAGATAGTGATAAGCAGTCAAGTAGTCCATGTGTGTATTCCTCATTCTCTAGTGTAAGTGTGTTACGGGCTTCGGGTGACAGTCGATTGTACACATCACGAATGCCCTGTGGACCTTTACGACCACTGATGTGTACATTAACTTTGAAGTCTTGAAATGATTTGCCATAGCCCATCCAACGAACCATGTCACAATGATATTCAAATTCTTCTATACTCTTATTTACTACTTCTTCACGGTCGCTTGCTAAAACTACAAATTGGTCAGGGTGAAAACTAAGACGAACATCATGTGCCCGTGCAGTTTCACCAATGGGTGCAAACCAATGTTGTAGTTTGTTTTGAACGTCACTATCATGCCAGAAACCTTTCCAGTCATCATGTGTATAGAAACTGAGCATATCGCTAGTAAGACGAACCATACGTAGTTCAGGTGCTAGTGTTGCCACCTTCTTAACTAGATTGTGAGTATTTAGAATGTTGCGTTTTGCAACCTCAATCACTTTTTCTTCTGCTACACTACGACTTTGACGATTAGCCCAAGCCATAGTAGTACCACCTGTGTTCAAACCCTCAACACTGGTGATCTCACTTTTTTTGTTAATCTCTGCCCATTTACAAGCGAAACCGATGCGTTTGATAGATTGATTTGTCAAGGTAAAAGCCCAAAGTGATAAATAATATATACATTATAGTGTATTTACGCAATAAAGTCAACTATTTACGGACAAAACTATGAGATTTACCGAAATTATATCTGAAGCTGGTAGTCCAGCACAACAAGCAGCAATAGCAATTGCCATGAAAAAGGCTGGGAAGAAGCCCAAAAACGAAGGTTATGCTATGGAAGATGAGCAAATTGATGGAATGGCTCAGGGCGAGATTCGTGAGATTATCAAAAATGCTATACATATTAAAAACCAACTAGATAGTGGTGTTAGTTTAGATGGATGGATGTACAGTTATGTTACCACTAGCAATGACCATTTGAATAGTGTAGCAGAACAAATTGGTAATCCAAACATTAGTGATGAAGAAGATTCATTAAACGAATTTGCACCATATGACCATAATGATAATGACGATGGTGATGATGAAGAAGATGATGATGAATTAAGAAGTTTGTATGACACCAAAGCTGAATTAGAAGCAGAATTAGATTACGCCGAAGAAGAAGATAGAGAACATCTTGAATCAGAGTTAGAAGATGTACATGCTAGAATACTAGAATTAAACCCAGATGCTATTCTAGAAGGTGAGAATTGGTCAAAATACAATCATAAGCGTGTAGGTGGAATGAGTAAAAAGTCTGTTAGTAGTTATCGCCGTAGCCATCCTGGCAGCAAGATACAAACAGCAGTAACAACTAAGCCAAGCAAACTTAAAAAAGGTAGTAAGGCAGCAAAACGCCGTGCTAGCTTCTGTGCTAGAATGCGTGGGATGAAGAAACATCGTACTGGTGCTAAAACAGCACACGATCCAAACAGCAACATAAATAAAAGTTTGCGTAGATGGCATTGCGAATCTATTGAAGAACTACACGAATTAGTAATGTTAGCTGAACAATTTATTAGGAATAAGAAAAATGAACTTTAAAGAACTATTTGAGGGCGCAGAGCCAAAGATGCCAGGTGCCCCAAGTGGCATAGCAATTATGACACCTCAGCAATTTGTTGCTAAAAGTGGTGACATGCCTGATGAAGAAAGTGTGGCGGAGGGCATGGATCTTGATCAGCGAGCGAGATTAGATGACTTGATAGATCAATATAGAACTTCAGTCGATCCAGAAGCATACTACGGTCTTAATGATGAATATGGCGACCCTGACGAAATCATTGGTCAGATACGTCAAGAATTTGGTGACAACATTGCCAATAAGGTAGAAGCCGGGTCAGATAAGATGCATTTTCCACGTCAAGGTCACTCTCAGGTATATGATAGATTAAGTCAAAAAGATCCAGTGGATAGAATTACCAAAGCAGGTAAGATGTTTAAGCAAGATAGTGATTTCAAAAAAAATAACATTGCTACTAAATTTAGAGTGAATGATAAGAGAGGACCACTTCCACTACCAGAAGGACAAGAACACTTAGATAGAATTCGTAGTCTATCTGGATTAGATGAAGCAACTAAACTTCCAGCACAAACTCGTGACTTAGGTGGCGATGAGTTCCAAGACTACATGAAACGTATCGTTGGTACCCCTGACTTAGATAAAGCAGGGAATGTTAAGATAGATAAAAAGGGCAATGAAAAGTATGTGTCTGGTAAAACAAAATCAGACAAATATAAAATGCCCTACATACATCGTAGTAGTGTAGTTACTTACTTAAGTCCAGATGGTAAGTCATACGATGAAGATGCAGTTAAACAAACATTAGCAGTTCGTCCAAAAGCATTACTAAAGCAAAATGAAAAGATGAAGCATAGTAACGGAGAACTAGAACAGTTCTTTAACGTTGGCTTTGCAGCATTGGTGGGTATTGCATTAGACCAACAAACTAATAATCTAATCGTTGTTAACACTTGCCCAGGTGCAGGTAGTTGTAAAGTAGATTGTTTTGCTATGAAAGGCGGCAAGATTCAATTTAAAGCTGCATGGCAAAGTGATGGACGTATATTAACATATCTGTTGAATGACCCAGATGGTTTCTTCAATCAACTAAGTGGTGAGATATCTAAAGAAGCGGCATTGGGTAAGAAGGGTGGTTATACTGTAACTATTCGTTGGCATGATGCTGGTGACTTCTTTAGCCCAGAATACTTAGACATGGCACTAAAGATGGCTGCAAAACATCCTGATGTTAAGTTCTATGCTTACACTAAGATGGCTGGTGCAGCATTAGCTGATAAGCCAGACAACTTCATTATCAATTGGAGTGAAGGTGCTCATACAAGCCAAGAGAAACAAGTTAAAGCAAGTGATGCTAACTTAGATGCAACTAAGAATAGTCGTATTGTTCCTGATGAATTGTTCCAAGATTTACTAATCAAGGATGAAAAAGGCAATCTAGTTAAAGGTGATTCAGGTCAATGGCAAGTTCAACCTGATAAACTAAGTGATCTAAAACAAAGACTAGCTAAACAGTATGGCTTAAGTGCTAACTCTATACTAAGTTATGATGAGTATATTGCTAAACGCAAATCAATACCAGCTGGCATGAAGTATAATGTTATCGTTGCACCAGGTGAGGGTGATATCAGTGCTAACGATCCTAATGTTATCTCAACACTATTGCTAAGACACTAAAATGCGAGCAAATGAATTTGTAACTGAAGGTTTATTTGGGTTAGGAAGACAATCACCTCGGTTGAATCAAACTTTTTTAGATGCTTTTCATGCATGGCAATCAAACAGTAGTGACTTAACAGCAGTTGAACAGGCGGCAACAGTGATTCTCAATGATCCTGCGTCAAAACCTTATCAGACTCCACCGAGCAATATCAAAGAAATCTATCGCACCATTGGCGATATCAACAAAACACAAACAGCAAGAAATCGTGTGGCTGTTGCGTATGCTACAAACCTAGCAGGTGCTGAATATTATTTTAGAAGTCAAAGTAAAAATAACAAAGATTTTCATGTTGTGAAGAAGAAATTTAATCCACAGGACTTCTTGTTGGACTTTGCGGCTTTATGTAAGGGATTAGGTCTTACTAACGCACAATATCAAAAAGAACACGAGATATGGATGCGTCCAACTCAATACTATGCTTCTTACAATGCTGATGAACTAGTTGACCGTCGTAGTTGGATTCAGAAAATTTCTGGCAAAACACAACATCCAACAGTGCAGGCTAAAAATGTGGCTATACAAAAACAAGCCGCACAAAATAAAGAACTAGACGATTTGCTTTAAGGCAAGCTGTTTCAACTAAACCTTAAGTAGTTCTTCCAAAGAGTATAACTCTTTCATATAGGGTGACACATTATCTAATACAGATACTGCTAAGTCACCCTT